>DWLS01007736.1:0-10474 GCA_018246255.1 Pachliopta kotzebuea | reverse complement strand
GTCTTTCGTTTCACGAATGGAAAATCGTCGCCAAAGTTCTGGATTCTCTTTCATATTAGCAGAATTTCACTTTTACACCGATCAATTTTCTATCCCCTGTGTGTATTCTTACTATCAATAGTTATTGGCGAAATTATTGCGCAGAGCAGTAGAAGCCATGAACCGAAAAAATAAATAAATTATATTAATTGTTATTATTTTTATTCCTACGTCATTTTATGCATTTAAAGCAAATAATCACAAAAAATTTCATACTGTATATTGTCATAGGATAAATGTGTAGACTATACACGAGTAGATAATATCTCCGATATTGTACCTCTAGATTATAGAGGTGTCAATGAAAACCTAACTCATTAGTATTAATATATTTAGGGCCCATGACACACTTGCATATTAACATAGATTAAATGTATAGTTTCAAACATGAACAATATAAAATTTTAATTCTGATTTGATCATGCAGATCTCTGTGACATTACGGGTAGATACTCTGAATGTCACCTTCGCCTTTCCTCACTGTCCGACTCAAATGGTGCAAGACAATGTTATATAGAATACCTTGAAAGAGTATACTATATTAAGAATATATACATCAGATGAGATGATCATTTTTATACATTTCTAGGATAAATCCTTATTTAAAGGACAATATCTGTCCATCAATAATTATTAATCTCAAGAACTAGATGGTGTAGGAGGCTGAAAATGTCATACAGACAGATCTCAGTTAGATAAGATCAGAGCCATTGGATTTTGTTGGTATGTGGTCGGGTTTCCGAGTTGTGGGTGCCCAAAGTTTCAGAATTTTGTATGGACCACTTGTATAGTATAATCTAAAAAAAACTAATTATCAAAATAATTGTGTCTGTTTTTATAACAGCATAAAATTTTGATTCATCATGAGTACCTTCTTCAAACTGTAGTTTGGCTGTCAGATAGAAAAAACTTTTGCTGTCTTCAGATATAGCTTTTAATTGATGGTAAAAACCAATCTACTCTTATATGTCGACTAACCATTTCTTTCTTACGCCCATAAGAACCTTCCTTGGCAACTAATTTTTTTTTATTAATCTAGTTTAAAGCATATTGAAAAATTCTTACTAAATTTATTACAAGAATAGACTTTTACACCTCATCTAATAAATATTTTTCAAATAGTCCAAAATAGACAGATGGTTGCAACGCAAAGTGCAGTTTATGTATGTGACTTCTTATAACTGAAATAAAAAACAAACTATAAACCTTATTACACTCTGGACATTGGTACGGCTTCCTCTGACCATTGCAATAAGCATGGTAGGCCACTTGACTGCGAGCATGGAATCTTTTCTTACAAACAGTGCATTCATAGAATTTTTCATTACCCACTGAAAATTTTAACAGAATTATTAACATTTTTTTACATTAAATATCTTACATCTACTCCTCTAAGGATCCTTAGTTTTAAAACAATTTTACACATTATTTCTTCTTCATCTTATTTTGCGCAATTTAAATTGGAAAAAAAAACAAAATTACCACTACATTTTAAATTTTGTAAATAAAAAAAAATATGTTTTTATAGCAAACATTTTAGTCAATATAAAGCATAGAAAATATCTTTATTGATGGTTTTAGGTGCTTTTTTAAAATAAACAATTCAATGTTCTATTCCAAAGAAATATATGTATTAACTAATCTATGTCGTGTGTATTTCTATGCACTAAGATCATACCTAAAATAGAATATAATTTATTACTAAAAATATAAATTTTGTCCAATATATGTTTTAACAATGCTTGTACCTGTTACTATCCTAACGTGTGATGTTTCGGGTTTTTTCTTTTTACTTAATTCCTTAAGGTCTGTCGGCCCTTCAGCTGACTCCTGATCACTTCCCTCCCTTAAGCAAGCTACACAGCCAGCTTTTTCAAGCAACAAACAATCCATACATTTTACATGACCACAGTTTTCAGTCACTAAGCGGTTGTCTGTCTGATTAACAGGTTTTGAGTTATGGCAAATAACACAAATTTTAGGATTCATATTGAAATACAAATACTAAGGAGGTTACAATAAACACTAGTTTCATATAAACATTTCACATTTGGCCTTCCTTGTCTCATAAAAGTGTGCGTTTATTAAACATTGTTTCCAATTTTATTTCTTATACTAATCATAACAAAAATAAAGTTATCACAAATTTTCTTCAGAAGGAGAATTTCGTTCAAGATTCGTACTTCATTGACAGTACTTTTAATCCAGATTAAAATATAAACAAAATTTTGAAATTTTTAATTAATAGGACTCATTTAACATCTTTAAAAACATTTAAATTTTAAATAATTAACAAATTATAAATACCCGGTAACACTATGCATATTTTAATGACATATTTTATTTAATAAGAAATTAGAAAGTTACAGATGCAAACTGTATATGGTTTTTGAACACACACAAGACGCCGATTGACATTTTGAAAAATCTGCGTTCGTATAAAACTACATTCATCTTGTTAAGAAATTAGGCGCTGTCGCTTATAACTATAATCAGTACAACCAAGATCATTAATTTATAAAAAGTATTTTAATTATTATTTTAAATTTATAAATAAATTAAAAGAATATACTGTAAGAATATTTCTCGAAAATCGAGTAATAATACTCTATAATACAGTATAATCTACATTCGTTAGTTGTCATTTAATATTTAATTCCATTTCGTACGCCTTGAAGCGTTTTTTTATTTAAAATAATAAGTAGTCTATAATTTAGATTAATCTAAATATGGTATGTTTTTTAATAACCGTTACTTGTACTAAAATATGATAATTTAATTGTAATTTGTTTTAGCAATTCATTTTAGACGAGTAACCTCAAACATGAAATTTGTTTTCAGGATGTCTTTTTAATGATTAGGCGAAAAAAATTAACCATCTTTACAGACGCCAAGGACACTACAACTGTTCTTGAATTAAAGAAAATGATTGAAGGTGAGCATAAATCCATGATATCAGAATATGCTATTTTTAGTTCTTGGAAAATGTCGGAAGAATGCAATAAATAATTTGTTACTTGCATATGTTTTGGTAAACATTTTTAATACTGTTTTATTCCAATATATGGAAAAGTTGTATTGAAGTACCTTAGATATAACACAAAGATTTACTCCTTTATCAGCATATTTAGATTACGAAAGAGTCACTATTATTTTCGACATAACTTTAATTGCACTTTTTTTGGAGTATGACTTGTAAAATCTGTTATTAATGAGATTGAAAAGGTTAGGTTTATCAATTCTAGAAATATTGTGAGACAAAAACAATCATTTTTATTACTTTTGTATTTAAATGCTCTTTTGATTTTATTTGTAAATACAGATTTGTGTAATGTTGTAGACTAAACAATAACATAGGTGTTAAGAAGTGAAGAAAATAGAAATGGAAAATTCCCAAAACAAAGTTATAGGAGGGAATTTGGGGGCATAAAAATAAGATAGTAATAAGTGGATAATGCACAGTTGTCTAAGTTAAAAATGACTTATCACTTAATAGTTAATAGTACTTTGAGTTTATTAAGTTGCCTCAAGTTTAAAAAAAGTTACAATGTATCACATAATTTTCCCTAGAATTAAGCTTTATTGTCTGTAAATAAAAATAGTTATGAACATTATATGTTATGTTCTAGGCATCCTAAAGGTGAACCCCCCTAGTCAGATGTTGTTCAACAAATACAGTCAACTGATGGAAGATGAGAAAACTTTGGCCGAATATGGTCTTACATCAGCCACTGCCAAGGCGCAATGTCCGGCGCTCATTGGATTGGCATTAAGGTTAGATTTAAAAATATTTGATTTATGATCCCAATGAATATTATTATGGTAATTAGAGATAAAGTGGAATATTTTTTGACGATACCTCCTACTGTTTTCTGAAGAAGTCTGTTACTATGTAATAGTTATTAAGTACATTATCAATGTACATAAATATAAATAATGTTATTAAGATAAGATAATAACTTTATTAAAATTTCGAGTTGTAAAACATTTAATAGCTGGATTTTCTATTTGCAAAGGTTTTTCAGATTTAGATAATAGATGATTATCCAAATGAACCTTACTGAATTTATGCAATTAAAAATGGTTTGAATATTGAAGTATTTTATAAGTAGGCTGCTATAAATTACATGTGCTAAGTCTTTTTTGCTGGTGACTGCTTAAATTACCTCTGCAGTTGTTTCTACCGTCAAATAGCAATCTGCAAATATTACTGTGTTCCAGTTTGAAGGGTGCTGTATAGTAGTAAGATTACAGGGGTAACGAGACTTAACATGGCACATCTCTAGGTGACTAGCGCAATGTGGTGTTGTGTATACCATCTTAACTAGCAGCATGTTCTTGTGGGCAAGCATATCCCTTACCATCAGGCGAATGTTTTGCATGTCTCATCACCTTGAGGAAAATAAAAGATGTTTTTTCCAAGTTTTGTTCATAATTTAATTCATTAATATTATTAACAGAAAAGAAAACGGGGAATTCGAAGCTCTGGATCTGACTCCGTATTCTTCACCACCCGACCTGCCCGATGTCATGAAGTCACAGGAGACCAATGGCCAGGAACAGGTAACATTCACATCAATATTTTTAGGACGTCTTTTAATTTCACTTTTATTTATACATTGATAAAAGTAATATTTCACAGACATTTATATTGACCACAATCTTATTCTTTCGTTGAGATAAGCAGAATGTTCACTTAATTGTAAGTGTTACTCTATAGCAGGGGCTGGCAACCTCTTGAATCGGAGGAGTCAAAAATTACAATTAACAAAACTTAAATTTTTTTAAAGAATCACCGAATTTATCTTGCCTAAATTTAAAAGTACTTCTTCAGTAATTCAAAAACTAGCAACACATATTTAATGAAATAATTTAATTTTATAACAGACACAATGTCTAAAGGTACACGGAATTAATTATGAATTGTACTCAGTGCAAAAATATGCGAGAAGTCCTCGTGTTATGTGAGGGAAAACACGTGTTATACGAAGGACATGAAATCGCGTTATAAAAGTACTGTTTTATAGAAGGATGATTACTGTATATTAGTTGATAGTATATGGTGGAATTATTATCAATGATTAATATTTTTCATAATTGCAACATTAATTTAGATGGATCAACACTAAACGGCCCGGCGACTACTCGGACGATACAGAATGCAAACTTTAACTCGGTATTGATTGTACAATGGGTACTGTTTCCAATGCTCTCAGCGCTGCTGCTACCATCGATTAGAGTGGGGGGTTTGCCACCTTCCTTTATACGATTTGCATTATAAACATATTTTGTTAATGGTTTATCAATAATTTGTGTTTTGATTTTAACACATCTCTACACAGTTTTTAGTATTTTTGTGATGCTTTGTCGAATGTAGCGCTTTTCTTTTTATAGTGTCTCTACTGAACTTTTTAAAATCACCACAGTCCTATGTGATAAATTGACACTAACATATTTATTGCAATTAGATCTCTCTAAACTGGACACTTTTTTTTACATAATATGAATTATATAGATAACTAACATATAATAGTATACTAGTTTTTCAGTTGTATAATTAGTATAATTACATATTCGACAAATAATTTGAACATTAGAAATTGTGAAAATCTCAGCACGTAAAGTTCATAGAACATCTATATAGTTCATATTAATTCATGTCATCCGTAGCAGTCACTCTGAAGTCCACTTCACACCTTCAATGTGGCTTGCTGATAAACTAGACTTATTATATCATTCTGATCTTATTATAATATAAATATACATGTCACTGTTAATTTTTGTAAACGGCTAATATTAAGAAAATTTCATACCCACATTAAATTTGCACTTTAACAACTTCACAACATTGCCGCTATTCATCTTCATGTGATTTTATGAAGTCTTCATTCTTTTGTAAACTTTCTTTAATTATTGATTAATTTTTGTATAATCTGTGGATCTTCTGCATTTAACTTGTTAAATTATTTGCTTGCACAACCAACCCTAAAGCAAGGGTCCAGTCCAATTAATCTGTGTATTATATTTATAAAGTGCACTATATTATAGAAGTGCATCTTTTTTTAACATTAAAAAAATTTAGAAATGAATACCATATTAAAAAGAAAATAGATGAATTTAAATTAATATAAAATATTTATTATCATTTCACATAAATATAATCCCAAAAGTAATTGTTCTATGTAGATTATAAATATAAAAAATAGTAAACTCTTTTAATGTTCCCAGTATTGGGACACAATGCCACTCATTAAAAGAGCAGGCCCCGATGAGTAAATAGTGAATTAATAGCAATTAACTCTTGAAAATGCAAATCATCTGCAGATTAAACAAGTTTTTTTTTTTAAATGATATGATCTTAGAGAATTTATTAGGCAACTGTTGTTTTAGTTTGCTTCTTGTGTATAATCTTCTTTACTGTAAACTATTTGCATTAAGTTCAGCATACAGCTGAAGGAGTATCTCTCAAATTGATTTTAAATTTGTACGAAGGTTACCCGGGTAAGGACCTCTGTGCGGTATGAGATTTGCGAGATGCCTTTAAGCTCCGTCAGACTATAAGTACTATTAATTTTTAAATTAATGTGGTATTTAAATGATTATAGTATAGAATGAACTATAGTTAATAGCTAATTTAATAGGGTAATATAGGGGGCTTTTTATATTCCTGATAAAATGGAAAAGATACCAGGAGTTTGTGTAAACATTCTCACTGTCCTATATTTTAACGGTAACAGCTCACTTTAATGTTGTCTGTTTTTCGATTGCTTTTTTGTATTCATTTTTGTTCAGGACATTTATGAATATAATGTTCTGTAATGTTTTGATTTTATTTGGGTTTTGCATTGAGTCCTAAAATGTTTTGTAAAAATTGTGCAGTTATATTTGTTGTTACGTGATTTTCTTACCAACAAGACGCCAAATTTATTCAATTAAAATAACGTAAACAAAAGGTGCTGTTAAAAAAATAAAGTGAGTGTTTTAATCAATTTAATAGTTTCCGCTTTTTACGCTTTTATAACAATTTTAATAGTTGGTTCCTGTGGGACTGTTTAAGACCTTGTACGAGCACCGAAGTTAAAATATAGAAAAGCAAATTTGATAAAATTAATATGCAACTGTAATGGCGGACAATAAGTCACTATTTTAGTCTCAAAAGCAAAACCAATGCAAACCCAATTTATTTGTTATTGGGATCTATTACATAGCTAGTAAATTAAAACTTATCTACTAAATTACAGACTCGTTACCAAATAATTTTTTTTTATAAGAAATTTATCCCTAAATGATATGAAATAATGTTGCACTCTAATCTAAGGTAGAAAATTAAACATTTAAAAATTTCGCGCGTTACCACTACCACCGACATGTTTGTTTTTTTTTCTTCTCTATGTAGCTCGTCTCGTCATAGATAATATCCTTTCTGCCAAAGTACACGTGGTAGTGGAGCCTAAAATTCAGAAATATACACGAATATCGAAGACTATATTACTGTGTAATGGTTTCAATGTTGTTTCTCTTATATTCGTCTTTTTTTAACGCTGCTAAAAGTAATGTGATGGACGAAAGCAGCAATATCAATTAGTCGGTGTTGGTTATAATGAGCGACTCAATCTAAGGTCTTGGTGAAAAAATTTAAATGACTACATTCTTTTTATAATACGAACAAAACCGTAGTCGGCATTTTAAAGAGTTGAAGAAATGTAAAGTAGTATTCATGTGCAAGTATGGGAAATTGTAAGAGAATCAGCAAGAAATAAAGCTGTTTTGATTTGTTTTGTTGTGTTTTTATTTCTGAATAATTTATTACTTTACTTTGATACACCCACCTCCTTAATTAAAACAATTTGAAAAAAATTCCTTTCTTCGACTATTTATTTATTATTTAAAAAAAATTATTGTTTCACCTAAAATAAGGTAAAAATTGGCGAACTTGATGCCTATGGGCATTTCACTGATGAACGAAGCCGTTTACCTTTCTGGCTTTTACTGTATCATTCAAATCTGAACATGTGTTTTGCTAATATGATAATACTTACGTATTACATACGTTACAAAATGCCTATACCTGTTAAACTTCTCTTGTCTTTTTTGATAAATAACAACGGTTGTATAAGTCTTACTAACATAATGAATGGGTGATTTTTTGTTTAAATACTAAAATCTAGGAAACTATAGGTTATGTTTTTATGTCATTCCTTTGTAATAGTTTTCTATTAGATGGCGAAGCATCTTTTTACAGGTGTAGATTAATAAATTGAGCCTAGTACAAATATTTTCTTTATCGCGACCATCGCCCAAACAGCAACCCAGTAACAACATATAAAATTAAATCATAATTGATTACACTCTCAGTCACGTATCATAACTTGACCTACTACTCGTTAATCAATCAAACTTTAAGCCTAACTTAAAACCTTTATAATGCTGCTTGTTATTTTACTGATTTTTACATCTTATTAAAAGTAACATTAAAATGTCTATCACTAGCAAAAAGATTATTATCCCTCCATTTATTAAAAACTACCGAAAGCTGATTTAGTAAGGTTTAAATTCTGAGACTTTTTCTTATCGTTTAACAAATGTATTAAAAAAAATTACTATCATCAATTTGTCATACAAATACCTTTTGGGCAGCGTGGTCTTAGAACCTTTGCCTCTTCCTAGGAAAAGGACGACAAAAAAGTTTTAAACGGAATGTCATTTTGACAAGCAATAAACGAAGCATGTTGTTTTTAACCTAAAAGTCACATGTTTTGTTTACATTATTGTCAATTCTATAAAGTAGTAATTGTATGATTTTTATAAAGAATTATACGTATTATCCTAGGTAATAAAACAAAATGGGAAAAAGAAAAGGAAAATGTGTTAAGAAAAATGCAGCAACCAAGGAGGCTTTAGAACCTGAACATTTGGTGAAGGCACCTCACTCATTCGTGATCCACAGAGGAAAATGTTCAAAAGATCTAATGGATTTAACAAAGGATTTTAGGAAAATAATGGAACCATTTACAGCGTCGCAGTTAAAGGTTAGAAAACAATTCTTTTAAAATGACAAACATTTATTTTTCGTCAATTAAAAACCAGATTCCAGAGCAATAATTTACAATATAAACTGGGTACGGTATGACTAAAAAAAATATACAAATTTTATAATATTAAGATGGTGAAGCGATTTTATTAAATTAACTCTGTACAGTTTTAATATTTAATATAACTCTTTTTTTTTTAAAAAAAAGGGGTTTATTCAACTATATTTTTTGGTAGTAAGTATATACTCTTTATGCAGAAACCACTGTTTCTGTTAAATTGTTCCAATTACACTCATGATTTTGACTTAAAAATAGAAGTTATATTTAGACCATGTAATAAAAATCTATAAATCGGAGAACAGGTCATAGTATATATGACTATTGATGACATCAATATTGTTATAGCCATAGATTTACAATGTGGGGGTAACAGGTTTAGAAAAATCCTTTCACTACATATTTCCCATACACATGGCTCAGGAATCACTTCAGAGTTGCACCACAGATATACTTGGTCTATAATTTAAATGATGTAAATTCTGTAAATATATTTCAGGAAAGGAAGAAAAATACTATAAAAGATTTTCTATCAGTATCAGGCTACTTGCATGTGTCACACATGATGGTATTCACAGAAACTGAACTGGGTTCATATATGCGGCTGGCCAGACTCCCACGTGGACCTACATTGACATTTAGGATACACAATGTGAGTCTTTCATAATTATTTCTATTTATATTTTGTGATGAAGAATATGTAGCTATGTTTTATGTTGTGTATAAAATATTTTAAGAAAATAATGAAGAAATGGTCACATACCCAGAATAATACTTTGTTAAGTAAAAAAATGCAATGAATAATTGTGTTAGCTCATTTACCTATCCCTCTTCAGAATACCTCTTGAATACTATGGCCTCAACTACATCCCTCCATTGTATCCTTTCGCGGATTCAGCTCGCGGAGTCCGGATCCGCGCGCTCAGGGTCCGATGAAGCTTTCGCGGCCATAATAGTGGCCGAAAGCATCGTCATCATCCGAATATAAAAAAACATCACTCCATATTATCATCCAACCATATTCATATCAGGATTCATTATTATCATCAATCAATCCATACCTTTCTCTAAAGATCCCCTTTTTAATTGGCCCTGCCCTATCAGTAACCTTCACCTGATCCTCATTCCAATAATATTATTTATATCATCAGCTCATCTTTTGTATGATCTAAAAAATTGATAAGAATATACTTACTCTATATTTTATATCAGAGGAAGTTTAAAAGTAGCGCCGGTGACGGATAAGTTGAGAAGTAATACATTAGTGTTGTATGGACATATTATGCGAAGGGATGAATGTCATATAACAAGAAGAATGTTAGATATGATTGTGGAGGGATATGTGG
>DWLS01007735.1:0-10474 GCA_018246255.1 Pachliopta kotzebuea | reverse complement strand
TAAAACTACTCAAAATAAAATTTTGTATCTGTTATGTAAAATATACGTAACATTAAATAAACTATAAATAGAATAACGTAAGCAATAAGTCAATATTTTTAGTGAGAAGGATGAACCTGATTCTTTAATAATAACTTATCAACATTTGGCATCAATTTTGTAAGGGTTAATCCTATATCTCCTCGGCTAATGCAAAAACTATCGTGTACTCCCATTTTCATTTCATGGACCCAGAAATTTTTAATTTTTTTTTTTATTTTTAACGTAGACCCCTTGCAGGTTGTCATAGACTCCTAGGGGTCGATATAGACCACTTTGGGAATCACTGGTCTAGGTAGTTACCGCCGCAGCTACTATCAACCGTATAATACCGTCAAGTAGTAATATGCAAACATTACTGTGTTACAGTTTGATGGTGCTGTATGCTAGTGAAATTGCTGGGGTAACAAAACTTGACACCTTTCGTCTCAAAGCGACGAGTGCAGTATATTGCTGTGTATACCATCTTAACCAACTCTAGCTTGTTATGAGCAGGTGTATCACTTACCATCAGGTGAAATACTTACTCGTCTCGTCGCCCGGTCAAATAAAAAAAGGTATTGATATACATATATACTATGTTACCAGAGCATGAGTATTATCTTAGCTTAAAATGGATTCATAGCTTTGTAAATCAGATCTTTGTTATTCATATTAAAAACTTCAAGGTTCCTTCTTTTCATTATACTCACTTTTTTGTCTAATGAACTCTTAAATCTGTAATCTAAGAAGTACTAATTATTTTACAGTTTTCTCTTATCTTAAAACGCAGACTAATCCTCAGAATATTTTAATTTCATCTACGAAATATCTGTAGATAGTGCTATAACGTATAGTTATATATAAGTGTATATATATATATATATAAATAATATTTGTAATATATAAAAGAGGTAAATTTTCATAAACATGTAAACTTATAAAGATACAAAAAATTAAAACTATCTCAAAGATTTCTTCTCTTAAACAATAACCTACGAAGTTTCATGATTAGTTTAGTGATTATTTTGTGAAAAATCCTTAATAGTATAGAAACTTTAGGTCTTTATTATAGTGGTAGTTTAAAGCTGTAATAGAACTGCAATAACCCTGCAAAGCCTGAAGATAGGCGGACAAACGATTCAGTTTTCACAATAGACGGACAACTGCCCGTCGCGCAATGAAATTCAATTTTCCTTAACAATTGCCTAGCACGAACATTACCTATATACACGGGTAGTCGCAGCCTAATATAAAGCCTACTTTTTTATGTCCTAGATCTCGTTAACAATCCCGGTAATATTTTTATTTTGTAGTAAACTTAGTACATTAGTAAAAATTGTATACGGATAGATAACAACAAATCGTTTTTTGGGTTAACTTTATGTTTGCTTCAAATATTTTCTTAATATTTTGTGTGAGATATATTCTTTTAAACGACAATGTCCGTCCGTCCGTCTGTCCGTCAACAATTTTTAATCTCGTAAGCTACAAGAAGTAGGAGGCTGAATACATACAGACAGATCTCGCTTAGATAAGATCAGAGCCGTTGGAATTTTGTTGGTATGTGGTCGGGTTCCCGAGTTGTGGGTGTACAAAGTTTCACAATTTTGTATGGGCCACTTGTTTTGATTAAAGCTTGATATATATAGTTGCTGATCAGTGCTGCCATCTATCTTAAACAGTTATAACAAAATTTTTAACCATTGTTTGAGTAAAAATATATTATAAATGTTTCTAGTTAACTCTATAAAGATAATAGTAACTATTTTATTACTTTAACAATATTTGTGTATGTTTGTCTGTATTTATGTTACTTTTGTTGCGTGAAAACCTGTAACGATTTGTTGCCGACTTTTCCGTTTTGTGAGAACTTCATCTTTTCCACTGAAAGTCAATTCATTTGAAAGTTTAAATAATTAGTTAAAACATTCATGATTTTTATATTAATGGCTTATCTTTTTATATTGTTCTTGTATTTATGATGTTTCGAAATATTTTATGTTTGTATTAAACGAGAAAATTCGTCTTGTAATTGTGAATAATCAAGAAGGGTATCAAAGGATTCACCTTTACTAAGCAAAAATCTATAGTATTCTGTGTTTTGTTATGTACAAGTAATTATTCTCTAATAAACAACTTGTCTCTGTACTGTAAGTTTATTATTGGACATGGATCCTAGCGAAAGCTCTGAAAATCCGACGACATATACTTCTGTTAAACCTAAATGCTATTTTTTTTAGGAAAAGTTATAATATTTTTTTAATTACTTGGAATATATAAAATATTACGTTCGTGTTAATTTCTTACAATACAAAGTATGTACAGCATTGCTTTAACTTAAATAAACTGTATCCTAACATAGATTGGGTAAGTTGTCACCGTTTGAAACTATCCCGTAGGACGGCGGCCCTTTTCTGGGGATATAGTTTATAGTTTACTTAGTTTCCTGGTTTCAGAATGAGTAAACTTTTTAATCAGTGGATTAGACTATCTATGGGTATCTTTTATTTTCTCACACATTCTGATTTACTAGGGAATAGTAATGTGGTAGTTTCCCGTGGCTTTCCACATCGCAGTTTTCAGTTTTTTACACCTGCCCACAGTGCGTTTGGGGTGAAACCGGTTACAGATCAATACTGTTGCGCTTTCGTCTCTACTATAAGGACTACTGACTTCTCGTAGTGCAGTAACCCAACTAAGAGCAAAAGGCACCAACCTGGCGCCCTAGAATGCTGAAATGAAGAATATCACCCAGCTAATGCCTTTTTTAGAGTGGCGGCCTTTACTCGCCACTGTCATTTATCATCATAGAGTTTAGCCACGGTCACCCCAACGCCTCTGCGATGGACCGTCTCTTTGTCCCCGTCTGCTTATTTAATATATTCGTAGCTAACCCCTATATCTGATGGCTAATCGTTATCCATAACCTGCGACGCGTGTGATGGCAATATGCTCTGCTTCTGGGAAAAGTTCCTCCCAGTCCACATATTCATTACACTATCTGGCTTTAAAACGGATTTCCGGTTTATACATCCGTTATCCTTATTTAAACGAAAATATCCGTCCGTCCATTTGTCCGTCAACAATTTTCAATCTCGAGAACTACAAGGGGTTCCTACCCCTTGTAGTTCAGCCTCCTGGCTGAATACATACAGATAGATCTAGCTTAAATAATATCAGAGCCGTTGGAATTTTGTTCGTATGTGGTCGGGTTGTCGAGTTGTGGGTGCACAAAGTTTCACATTTTTGTATGGGCCACTTGTTCAGTTAAAAACGTTTATTTCCTTTAAATACGTTAAACGTTAACGTGAATTGTTTACTTAACTGAACGTTTAACTTGACAGCAGACTTCTATTGAGCAGACGTCTAAATAATGGTCCGACAGTAAAATTGCTCTGGAAGTGTTAGCGATGACTTATTGTATGTGTTTACATATGTGTATGTGTGCCCTATTCATATTATTAGGAAAAAAAACTATTATATTATTAGGAAATCGGCGTTAGTTAATAAAAGACACTTCTCTTGGATTGTATTTACTTAATTACAATATACAACACACAGAGATGTTCGTTACGAGTGACTCCAAAATCAGTATTGAGTAAAAACAGTATTGCCTTTTACCTATACAATAAAATGTCAACTATTTCAAACAAAATGTTTACAACTAGTAATTTTTTCTTAATACCCAACAATATTATATTGTTGTTTTCATGTAACTCCACTTCCAACCCTCGTGTCGTGTTCTGGATCTGTTCCAGCTACATGTAAAGTTTGGATGCTGGTAGAATATTATTTCACTAGTTACCACTACCTTCATGTTGTTAATTTACCACACAGAACAACATAACTGCAGTTCCAGGTTTTAATATATTATAACTGGATAATTATGATCATATTAGTACTTGCAAATTTAACTAGACGAGCAAGGCGTTCACTTGATTATAAGTGACACACTTGCCCATAACATGGAGCTGATTTAAATGATATACATAGTACCACATTACGCTCATCGCCTTGAGACGCAAGGTGTTATTTCTTCTTACCTCACTAATTTTACTAGCAAGCCCTCTTCAAACTGGAACACAGTAATCTTTGCACAGTATTCTTTGTCAGCTCCAATAGGAGCTGCGGTGCTACCTACGGTAAACCTATTACCAGTAAGAGATCAATTTTAACTTTTTACACATCGAAGAGTTAAAACAAATTGAACTTTTTCTTTGTGTTACTGTAATTTGAAAATTAAAACTACATACCGTCGTACTTTTAATTACTTTTTAAAACTCTCTAGTAACTCTTGAACCAAATGTTTGAGGGTCGTCCTTGTTTTGAAGTCACTGCACCAGTCCACGAACAAGTAGAAACTTGGCGACAGACACGCTGAGCTGCTTTACATAATTACAGCTGTGACTAACAATATTTTTTCACTTACTTCTTACAGGTATACATAATATATTAGTATGTATTTATATCTGTCATTTTTAATCCATTTCCAATTATATTAATTATAATATATATCTAAAATTATAAGAAACTTTATTAAGGCTTTTGAACAAAAGAATATTTAATATTATGATGAATATAGATTGCGTATAGAGAGTAATTTTTGTATCTATTACCTTATTTAAAAGCTCAAAGCCTTCCGCCTAAAAGACACTACATGGATACTCTTTCATGATAAAATGAAGTTCAGGATAAAGAGACAAAGAATCCATAAAAAAAGTCTATATCACTTCTGGTTAAGGAGATATGAAAGGTCAAAGTAAGCACTGTGAAAGAGGAGGAAAAAGTAAAAAAGAAAACATTTCTGAGAATCGAATTCATGTTCTGTGTCCAATGCATGCAACTTAGCCTCTAGGCCATTCCGGCACATTCTTATCTTAAAAGGTAATAGAGATCCAAATAATAAGACCACGTATGCGTTGTCTTTCTTCTTGTTGGTATATGAATAGTATTTGTATCCTATCATCTATATCTAGTAACAAATCATTTGGTCTTTATTCAATACAAAATTTATATATCAAACATCAAAAGAGGAAAATCATATAAAGTAACAGTAAAGGTAGTGAAAGGAGATAAGAGAAAAGCTGTGATGGCTCATTTTATAATTGTCCATATTCTATGAATCGAAGAGTCATCAGTTCCATCTTCACAGAGTTTATGCTTACGTAAATGTAAATCAAGGTGAGAAGAGTTATATGTTAGAAGAATAACAGCGTTACTGGTGGAGATCATTGCAGCTGGAGATCAGCGAAGTATGTACCACCGCAGCTCCTTTTGCAGCCAACAAAGATTACTGTGTTTCGGTCTGAATATCAAGAATTAACCTCTAATGTCTCAAGTCTCATCTTCACCAGCACCATGTTATAGACTAACGTGTCACTTACTATCAAGTGAATGCCTTCTTTATCTCGTTGCCTCTTATCTCTGCGAAGATTCTCTCTCAGCGAAGAATACCACAAGTGACAACAGCGAGTAAATTAAACGCTCTTTATTATTATTGTAAATAGGAATTATTTATGAACTAGTCCCGGGATAACACTGGAGAATTCTGATGTAGTCAACTTTCCTACCGTACGACTACATTACATTGTTTTACATAAAGGATTTCGGTTATCTTTATGTAAACAATTGGTGCCGATCGGGCCGGCTACAGCATGAATAACAAATCTCCGATGTAATGTAAATGTAAGGGTTACAGCCTGCGATCTCTTTGCGGCTTACCTAAATCGTTCATAACCGACGAGTTTCTATTGAATTTTTTATCCGATAGACTTTTACTGGATTGTAAGTGATATTACCCACAACAACGTACTGATCGAGATTATAAACACTACAATTTTGTGGCGATGAGACGAGCAAGGCGTTCACTTGTTAAGTGATACGCCTGCCTAAATAACGTCACAACGGTTAAAATGATATACACAGCACCACATTACGCTTGTCATCTTGAGTCTCGTTATCTCAGTAATTTCACTAGAAAACAACTCCCTTCAAACAGGAATACAGTAATATTTGCACAGTACTGTTTGTCGGTTGCAATAGTGTGTTACCTAGACCGTTTATCACCAGTCAAAGATCTACCACCAGTAAAACCTAGATAATCTAGATTTAAATATTATGAAATTATCCTAAGTTAAATATTTATCAGACCGTCTGTACGCTGGATTTCGGTTCGGTAAATTTCGCAATGCGACAGGTGCGGTTCGGGGAATGATCTATGGATTCTTTGTTCGTAGCTGCTTCGAGGAGTAATATGTCCCGCTGCCGATTTCAGAAATGATCTTACCTGTCGTTATTTTAACTAGCCGATTTCAAATTTATACCTTACTACATTAAGTTAAGTTTCAATTTCATACGGAGCGTTTTTAAAGTAAATTGTGCCTTTTCAGCGAGCGCTGTGATGTAGAGCCGCTTTTTAAATTATTCACGATTTTCAAACGGAAATTAAATTGACGGAAGGTTTCATTAGACAATTGGTTCATTTTTTGCAATTGCTTATTTAGAAGTAAATGGAAGCTGATTGTATTTATATTCTTTACTATAAGACATTGGAATACTCTCGTATACTGTGGACTTGTATGTTTATTATTTGTTTTATCTGTATGGCTAATTAAAAAAGTTGCTGAAGGTTTGTGGACACAATAAATTTATTAATTATAAATATAATATGTATATTATAAATAATAACGATTAAAGAAAGAGTACGTATAGTTAATTAATGTTAACATATTCCAATACAGTACTCAACAAAGAGTTGGCATTTGGAGTGGTCTTTGGAAGTAGCCCATGTTTGACAGTCGATGAGGCAACGGTTTTTAAGCAGTTCCAACCTTGAAGCATCACTGGAAGAACACTCTGCATAGTATTATTAAAATGAGCAGTAAAAGAATTTGAGTGAGCATTAAATTATAGCCTAGTCAACATAATTTTATTTACATACCCGGGATATGAACGTTACTATATATATTTATTATTATAGACTTATATACTTGCGAATGTTTTTCAGTCTCTTTGACATTTATATATAAGGATTTAATTATATAGACAAGTAAAGTAGGGTCATTATTTTATATAGTACTTTTGAAAAATCTTTATTAGAAAATACTGGCAGAAAGTTCTAAAAGAAATTAAGAACCAGCGAAAAGTTGTTTAATGTTTTCCTAATGGTATACCATTACACATTTTTAAAATAATCACGAAATTAAATCTGATTTATACTTTCTCCAGGGTCAGTTCTGATATTTGAGGATCGATGGCAGCGACAGGTTGTCATTTGAAATGGATATTCTAATGATTCATATAATTTGTACGACGGCGTATTCCTCACTTGATCGATTCAACTTGTTAGTGAATCATTTGAATATTTAGTATTTCCAACTAAAATATTTTTTTTTAAACTTTCATCATCATACTGACAACAATTATTCACCGTTACATCAACAGCTTCTTATTTCTTTATAAGAAAAGAATAGTTAAGTTAACTTTAGCACTTCTTCATTGCATGAAGCTATAAATAATTTCGTTTCTCGTTAATACTTCGATAATATATTAAAGTGAATAAAAATAATCCATTCACATCCGGAAACGAGTTAAAAACAATACTGTAAGTTATCGAAAGAGAATCGATATCTCATTTCCGGTCCGCATCGGGAAGGAGCAGGGATTGCGCAATCCACACAATATGGGCAGGAATCGACAAGCCAGACGTGCACCGCACCCCCTCAAGACAGTTTGCTTCGAAATTATTACCAACTGCTACAAATCTAGAGATCGAGATAAATGAGATGAAGAGTATATCTCCAGACTGACGACAGCGAAGTTATGAGCGTGAAATTTCAGTTTAATTTTTACTGCTACTAGTTTTCGTTGCCGAATACTGTCTAGGTAGGTACAGCCGCAGCTCTTATCTTTACTAGCAAACATTACTGTATTCCAGTTTGTTGGTTGTTGTAAGCTGATGAAATTACCGGGGTAACGAGACTCAACACCTCGTGTCTTATAGCAACGAACTCAATGTGGTACTGTGTATACTATCTTAACCAATATGGTGTTGTTTTGGACAAGGGTATATTACCATCAAGTCTTGCGCGTCTCGTTGCGTAGTTAAATAAAAAAGGTTATTTAACGCCGAAAACAAGCTATGTAATAAAAAATAAAACTAGAATTTTCCCTACATATTATCTAGTAGTTTTACTATTACTATTTTTGTAATATATTAATATTAAAAACCATAACAATGTTCACAAATATGAATACAACATTTACGGCAACAGACTATAAATAACACCTCTCAACAAAACGCGATACCTTATCTGCAGATAAGTTGGAATGAATACACTGGCAACATTCCAGTTGTGTTTTTGAAGCGATATTACATACAAAGGACTTAGTTGTGCTTAGTTTTGAATTTCAAAATATTTTTATACATTAATAATCATCATCATGGATGTCCACTATTGGACATAGATCTCCTGCAATATTATTTAAAGCTAAGCTAATTTTAAATAAGTACAGGGTCAAAGGGTCCCGCATAGGAAATCTTCGAAATGACATCTTGCCTTCTGAAGGAAGTCAAGGTTATGTGGAGTTATTTACCCACTAAAACCCTCATGGTCGTTCTCAGCGTTTGGACACATGTCCTCATAGGACCTAAGCCAACCTCATCTTCTCGTGATGCACTCTGCTAATCAAACCACTAGGCTTTGTCTCCCTACCAACCCGTATTGAGCCAGTGTGGTAGAAGCTGTTCCAAATCCTCCCACTAATGGGGGAGGCTGATGTCCAGCAGTGGACGTCTATCGGTTGATGGAGAAGTACAACGGATATCCGACCCGCCTTGTATGATGATGATTCCTGGTTCAATTCTAGATCTACTAATTATAAAGTAATCTACTATTAGAATAGATATTAAGCTTATTATCAATTAAAATAAATAAGAAACTATTCCGTATGAGAGAGAATATTCTGTACTTCACCATCAGCTTCATTATCACTTCACATCATGTGAAATTTTTCATTTATTGTATAAACGTAATAGGTGAAGCGAAAACGTTTGGAATCAAGGTCTTTAGTAGAGGCCTATATCCAGCAGTGGGCATCTAACATGATGATGTTCTAGGATTTTTGTGGTTAATGGTTAGCTGGTGGTGATAGGTGGTAGGACCGTCTAGTTAGGTATCAACGCAGCTCCTATTGCAGCCGACAAACAGTAATGTGTTCCGGTTTCAAAGGTGTTATATGCTAGTGAAATTTCCGCGGTAACGAAATAGGTCCATACATCTCTAGGCGACCAATAAAATGTGGTGCTGTTGTATACCATTTTAACCAGTCCATCCATCGTTTTGTTGTAGCCAACGTATCAGTTACCATGAGGTCAAGGTCTGCGTCTCGTCGCTTAATCAAATAAAAAAAAGTCATTATAGGTTACAAAAAGGCTTTTTCTAATATTTTATCTACTCCTTAACCATAGTGGTATAAGAGCTCCAAACAAAGAAGTTTTCAAGAGACTGGTGAAAAGGAATTATTTGGAATCACAATATTAGTTAATTTTGTATATATTTATTGATTTATGTATATTAATATTCATTTATATATTCATATATTTATATATACATTTATCTTCTTTTGTATTATGTATAGAATTGTATGTATCAGTAAGTATAATTATGTACCATATAATGATTATTATTATTTTAAGCTTAAATCTTTCACATTTCATCTACCATAGCATCTTCCTCTTCCTAGGTTGACTGGTAGAGAATGCCTTTAGGCATTAAATCCTCCTATTGAACCCTAATTTTAGGTGTAGCGAAAAGGTTTTATAATAAAAAAAATATTTACTACCAGTTCTATGATTAACGAAACCACAAACCTTTGAAGGTTGTTTATTGATTCAATTAGAACTTAGTACTAAAAATCAATTTTAGAACGTTTGTTTCAAATCGATTTGTGTCTCCTAACAAAGTTTACCGTCGTATGCAACTTGGAATTAAATGAACAGCGTTATACAGAGTTGAGTGATCAGATATTAAACCTTTGTATGCTTAGTTCTGTTAAGTTACTTAAGTAAAACATAGACGGTTTCTTAATAATCTTGATTAACATATACTATTGTAATGTCAATTAATATTTATAGCAGACAAAATGTAAACAGAAATAAGTGCAAAAGTAAAAGGGATAGAAAGATATAAGGATGATAAAAGAGTAATAAGATCCCTGTCCCACTTTGCGGGAAAACAAGGAAAAAAATATATATTTATAGCGGAATCGATTACTTAGATTTCTTTTATAAATCTAACGCTTATATGAAACTTTTTTATTGTATGTATTGGATCCAAACAGCACAAGATCGTATTTTGCGGAGTACTTTACAAGAGATCTGTTCAAACTCTTTGGACATATTAAAAAGAATAAGTTTAAAATATATTTGAAGTTTGTCAAAGAAAAGGTTTGA
>DWLS01007734.1:0-10475 GCA_018246255.1 Pachliopta kotzebuea | reverse complement strand
TAAATAGAGGTAAACACAATTGTACCTCTAACGAGCGAACGTATGAAAATGGAAATCGGTAAATATAACTTATTGGTAGTAGATCCAAGTCTGCAGTTCGCTGTAGCACGCAGGTGGGCAGGATCAACCGGAGAAACACTACCCTCTCACAGAAAATCAGCGTGTAGTGGGGGCCTGTTGCGTTGCGTGTGGGAATGAGTACCAGTTGGCCCCTTCCCGTCTTTTCATTCCCTGTCCCACAATTCCTCACTCTCTGTGACCTTTCTCCTTCTCTTTCCATCCCCACCCCTTATGCTCTTTAAGGGTAGGCAACGCACTCGCGTCGCTGGTGACCGTGGGCGGCGGTGAATAACTCACCATCAGGTCACCCGTCTTGCTCGTTTGCCTCTTAGCTGTTATAAAGAAAAAATTAAAATCCCGACGTGAGCATTGCTTTAAAAGATATCTCAATAATGAAGTTTATGAAAATGTATCGAAACAACTATAAAGCTGAGCCGGCGCCGCGCTCGCTCACGATTCGCGATATATATATATGCGTGGGTTATATATGTATTTTGAATGCTGTTTTCCACAATCAACTTTTTGTCCGCTTGTTCTCGTGATGTTTACGACTTAATAACCAGTCGATGGTCGTGCGGGCGCGTGTACCCGCTCCTCACTTCTAGCCGCTTATCTCATAGGTGCCGTACGGATGACGAGTTTGGCGAATAGTGGCCGGTTGCGGCAGGTCAGTGATCGCAACGTCGGTCGTCCGGCTCCCCCCCCACTCACCCACCCCTCACACACCCGCACACCCGCAGCGTTACATAGCTCTATATCTGCGTGTTGCGCCCGTACGCGTTCTCAGTCACTGTTCGTTCTCCGCATTGCTTTTACCCCCCCTATAAACACCACTATTGCATTGTAAATTTTTCTTTCCAACAATCGACATTTTAATTGTTAACTGCTTATGCGACATAATCCCTTATATATCCACACAGTACTGTTTGATTCCAACAAGGCGCTATTTATTAGCAATTCTTCCAAACCGCCTGGCTAACTACCCTCGTATAGGACGTCTGTTGCAATATCCGCCTGTAAACATATATATTTTTTTTAATTTTATTTTGTTTTGGGATTTTTGCCACCAGCGGACATATCAATCCCATCGTACCCTTTACATTGTTCACTAATTTCTAACTAACATCAAAATAATAATTACTTAGATGTCTATGTTCTCCACGTACGCCAAAGACATCAGGTCTTTAGCGAATGTGGATGTAGGATCCGCTAGGGCAGATTGGATCACTCCAACATTTTTGATATTAATATCATAAATATTTATAAATGAAGTTCTTTTTGATTTGTTCCGGTCACATTTCATCAGCAAATGTTGCACATCCTCAACTTGATGCCTTTAGACATATGAAAGTCAGGGTATTCTAGACGAGCACACTTCACTATCTCCCTCATTGTAATTTGACACAGTATGAAATAATAAATATTATATGTAAACTAATACAGAATAAATTAAGTGTTAGTCCATTATAATAAATAATATATAACAATTTGAAACTAATAACTTTGTATTTCATTTGTAATAAAAATATTTGTAGTGTAGAAATGAAGGAGAGATCGTAACCAGCACCCGGAAACTCATTCTCATATACTTTGTTTCATTCTGTGTAACATTTTACTTCTATTGTAAGTTACCTTTTTTGCAACTGAAATATTAAACCATTAGCACGTTATGCATAATTCAAAATCTTTTACACCATTTTTTTTTCTCTCACTGCAACAGTGTAACTAAGAGCATCGCGTTTGTTCACGCATCAACACCATAACATTATATTCTCCTTTAGAATAACTTATCTGTTAATGGACAAAAAATTTTAAATAAAGGTTTAACATTTCGTAACTGGTTCTTAACAATGTTACTACTAATAAACATATTAAAATGTTGTATCACGGGTAACTTGATATTATCATATATAACAACGGAACAGCACTTCCCTTTGCATGGTGTGTTATGTACTGAATCAATATAGCGAACACTTGTAACTACTTACATGCAAACTAATTTATGCTGATTGGTTTAATGTTTAAACCCGTTAGAGACAGCCGTAAATAAAGAGAGCTGGCTTTACATTAATTTCTAATAATATCAATTAGACTCAGCAATAATAACTAATGCACATTCTACTTATTTATATGAGGGATTGTATAGGTAAATACCTCACCGTGTGAAATCAAATTGTTCTACGAGAGGGAGAGACAAGCAAAAAAGCGATCATGTGATGGTAACAGACACACGCTCATTACAATCCTCATTAATTACCCCAGCTTCAGTACTCTTCAAACCGGAACACATTAATGTTTGCACACTGCTGCTTGTCGGTAGAAATAGACACCACAGTCGGCTGATTAAAACAACAATGTATCGTTTATAGTAGAGCATGACGACTTTTCTCAATATACAGAGGTCAGCATAGATTTCGTTATCATTTGTTGTCTAACTTAGAGTTATTTTAATCGAGAATATGTTAACGTACAGTAGAGTTTATCACAAAACGGTTGTGTATACGAGATAACTTATTTGCGTCGAACTTGATTTTATTTATTTCTTCTTACACTTTGTGTAAAGGCGGACTTAATGCCATTGGCATTATCTTACAGTGTCTACCTTGGGTAGTGTAGAGATGTTATGAGGTAGGTGCATTGAGCAGTTAAAGTAAAAGGGGTGTGACAATACATATGAAAATAAAATTAAATTATGTCACAGTACATACAAAACATTAAATTAGACACATAAAACAAATGTAATATACTTAATATAGATATGTTAATAATACATAATATACTCATACATATAATAATAAGAAATAATAAATAAACGTAAGTATATCGGTACGTACAGATTTATTTGGGAGGACCCAATCATTACTTTATTTAAGAGAAGTTCCCGGGGACTTTTGATTTATATATGTTCCGTTTTGTAACTGTTCTAATTTTGAGAGGCAGCACATTCCAGAGAAGAGTACATTGGATAAAGAAGGAGGAGTGGACAACATCAGAAGTGTGCGAAGGGCATAAAAGAAGTGGGTTATTAGCTGAGTCGAGATTTTTATCGTGATTAGAGCCTAGAAACGTCAAATAAAAGGTGAGACAAGAAAGTGGTTTTGGTGATGTCAGAATAGCAAATAATAAATAGATTTTCTGCTATGGACGCAGCTGTTTGCATCCAAAATATTTTGAGGCGTTTAAACGAACAAACACAAAAGTATGGCAACTTCGCATTCTAACATGCTATAGACAGCTACATTGCACAGGCAATATACATTTTTTGAAATCCTGTCTCGTAGTCGTAGATTAATTTTAGATATTGATTTTAAAATAGAAATGATCAGGGTATACTTTACTTATAAACGATGATAAAAATACGGTTTTGTTTTGCTTAAAGAGATAGTTGATCAATAATTGGAAAAAATACTGAGTTTTCGTACAATTATAAATGTTAATATCAAAGTAATTTCTTTGATGTTCAAATAAATACTTTCATATGTTTTAGTCGGTTGAGTGCAGCGTGAGAGATATCCTCGTCGGTTGCCTCACAATAAATACTCATGCAAATCTCTATTTATTAATGGCCGAATGGTCCTAACGGCAAAGGGTGCCGGCGATTGTAGGCCCGTTAGCTCGTTAGTGGACCCGGTCCGGCGTGTGCGGGAGCCGGGTAATGGCCAATGTGCGACGGCAAAGCGAAGTATAAACTAACCCACCGTACGACGCGAGGTCTAATCGTACCGCGTATTAATCCACTGGAGGTGAGGAGGTCGCCGGTGAATGGCCACACCGCGGCTTTGTCCGCCGCAACCCATCTGTAGTGTCCTCTATTACTATTGATTGTAGAATTATTACAGTGCTTAAACACAATTTCACCTGATATTAAGTGGCGATGCACTCATCGATAGTAAAGCGCACGAGCAGTTACATTGCCGGTTACAAACCCAGCGAATGGTGATTTACTGAACGTTTTCTCTTACGTTCACAGCGGCTATGGTTGACTTGATGCTGGCTTTGATTTAAATACTCTGATTTACAGCTTCCTGGATCTCCTCGCATCGCATTAATCTATTCAACGCCTATATTGATGCTAATTAACGTTTGCCGGGACACGTGAACCTCAGTTATAAAACTAACAGTGACTTTAAAGCGTTTATTTATTACTATCGTTAACTTTTATCGCGCTACAGAACTTTCTCGGAATTTCAAAAATAACTGTTGCTAAAAGAGAATCTATTTAAACTGCAGCGTGAACGGACGATTTGTGATCACGGATTTGATAGATCTTATTGAATAGTTTTTTAATTACAAGTCTTAATTTTAAGGAAACGATAAGAAAATTTCAATAATCAGCTCTCTCATAACTAAGGAGAGAATCGAGGCTATCGTGTCGGCGGATGTCACATATCCACGAAGGCTTTTGTTTATAAATATGACTGTATTCAGTTAACAGCTTTCCAGTTAAGTTTAAAATAAAAATGTTATAAAATTTACAAATTGAATATCAAATAGATTTGTCGAAACCTGTCGCCGCGTGCTTTTCATTCGTTTGAATAAAATGTTTTGACTCGGCTCAACCATAACAAGGTGCCCTGCGGACAATGCAGTGTGTTTTGTAACATTTCTTCTGCGGACAGCGGAACAGCTGTTGTTTGGGAATGTCCATTGATTGCTCGGGGCAGCTGATTGCAGTGTCACCTGCCCCCTGTGCCCCTTTTGCCCCAGTGCAATCGACTCGTTATTAGAGGGCCCCGTGCCATTTCACGCAATAAATCATCGCGATGTGTTTATGTAAATGTTTGCGAGCAATCGACACTTTCCTTTATTAAGTGTTTAGTACTATGAATTTAATTATATTTCGTTTGACGTAACATTAGCGATTGTTATCAATTAATATATTACAGATGATTTTATATCAATCATTATTACTGAAGTGGATTTAATTGCAATGCGTTTGCACTGTTGTGTAAATTAATATAATGCTCTAATATGTACTGTCTTAACTATAAACATATTAGAGAGATACCGGAGACCGTCTAGAGGTGGTAACCGGCGCAGCTCCTATTTCCACCGTCAATTAGTAATAGGGCTAACATTGGAATCTTGATAGCTTAGTAGTTCAAACTCCGGCTTTCCACGTCGATAATATTGGGTTCGAATCGAAAACCAATGAATTTTTCAATTTATGTGCAGTTAGTATAACAATTACTATCACGTGCTTTAACCCATGTATGTATCTATTCGCGTGGATATAAATCTTACAAAAATGCGCTAACATTACTGTGTTCCGGTTTGAAAGGTGCTGTAAGCTAAATAAATGACTGGAGTAACGAGACTTAAGTCGTACGTCTGAAAGCGTCGAGCACAATGTTATGAGCAACCGTATCACTTACCATCAGGTGAACGCCCTACTAGACTCTTCAGAAAAACGAATACTACGAAGTTTTCAAGGGTAAGTGTAATTTCATCATCTTCGATTACATTATCCTCTCATCAACTTTGAGTTTAAAATGATAACCTATATAGTACATTAAAAAAGTTATTAGTTCTCACAGTCCACTGTACCGCGTCAACTATACTACTGCAGATTTGATACTTCATATAATTTAGTACATCGATGTAAATACAATTCGGTAATATTGTACTTATTGAAGAGTATAGAAGTTTAGTTATGTTGAAACAATAATATTTTTAAGTATTGTCATATCTGTCGTATCCAGAAATATTATTGCTGTAGCTTTCTATAAAACGGAATCACTGTTTTATACTATTCATCCTGATCAAATATTACTGTCTAGATACAGTAATGGGCACTTTAATGGTTCTACCATTAAAGTTGTAAGCTTAGATGTAATTTCAGTAACCGTTAAATCATTTTAATAAATTCTTATGTTTGACCTAATCCTAGAACATAACTGAACTTTAACTATGATAACTATTAATGCAATTCATTAACTATTTTTATCATGTCTCATGGCATATTGTGTCTAGTTGTGGGCGTCATCGGCTGATGATATATATGATGATCTGTGTTCGTGTTGAAACATTCCGTGATATGTGAGTGGGCAACATTATTACAAATATAATAAATGTTATGCCCACAGTAACCGGCGGGGGGGCAGCCGGCCCACGGTGAACGCGACGTTTTTATAACCAAGCTAAATATGCTGCTGCTTCAGCTTGTTTTCTTAATCCGATATATTATGCTATAATGAATCCGTTAATTGTTTTTATAATAGGCTCTATTTACATAGTCGTTAGTTACTTGTATTTTATAGGGATCATTGCAATGGCTTAGAGAAACTGTCTGCTTTTAATGAATAAAGAATATGTTTTGACATACTTAACATTTTATATCGTTTAAGAATACTTTTCTAATAACAATCAGAATAAATACTCTGATAAAATATAGTAAATAGTTTTAGCAAAATCATGCCAAATTTAGTTTTTTTTAAGTAAGCATAACATATAAGCATTGTATATCTTGATTGATTGTAAGTCAGTATTACAAAGGGTCGATGATAATAGTTGTGAAAATTCAAATATTAATTTGGTTTTGTCTCAACACAAAGATTTAGAAATAGTTTTTAATACCATATGAAGTTTTAAAAAAATGGCTTACAAACCTTAAAGGTTCACTTTGAATTATTAAAAAGCCGGGTATTGAGATACCCTTAAAGATTATTGGAGTAATAACAATGCGTGGAATGTTTGATGGCTCACTCAGCTGTCAATTGTTCGTTGTACCCAAAAAATCATATCGGATTCCAATTATTTACAACAAAAATTGATCCTTCGTGGTGGGATCAAACGGGGCGAGTTTCGGTTGCGGAGGGGCTGCGTGCCGGGGGTAACTGGGGAGAGCAGGGGGGAGGGGGGAGGCAACAATGCGGCCGTGGTATCGATCCGCCCCCTGCCGTCTACACTCAACGCTGCTACCAGCACACGTCTTGACTTTTCAGGACAAACTTGATACGTCCGCTTATAACAAGGCGTTACTTAGTACGGTTCACCTCTCTGAGCTGATCACCTCGGGATTTAAAACACACAGAAGCTACGGTAATATTCATTAGTCTCCCTCCTAGAATGATGACTTATTCTCAGATATATTCTTCAACTTGGTTGGTATAGTATTAGTGTACTATTTAGTATTGCAATTTTGCATCGCATGTTAGTCTTTTTTTATTAGTTACGGGTTAATGCTTAACCACGACCCCACCTGGTGTTAAGTGAAGATGTGGTCGATGATGGTAAAGCGCATTAACCTAGCAAATGCCTATTCCCTCGTTTTTTTAAGACGCCGACATCGTATTTGGACGGGAATACTGACGCCGGTCACTTTTCTACAATTTCATGCCTGCTGTTGCTAGCGAAATTACTAAGATAACTAATATAACAGTTTCTATTGAAATCCATTAATTTGCTTTGTTTTTTTATCTACATTTAGTTTCTTCCTCTCATTCTACTACTTAACGCTAGATTTACCAGCTGTTTAAATACCTCTTTCAACCAAAACCTAATATATTTGTAATGAATATATATAATAATATAAAGTTTTAAGTATTTTTTTAATTACAGTTACAAAAATCATGATATTATTACAGAAAGAAAATATTTCATGCAGAATGAATTTGAAATTATACTTGCGGGAGCAGTCAATTTGATTGGTCTGGTTAATCTATAGTTAACAGAAAATATATGTGATTGACGTTATTTAATGCTTTTGCTTGTATATTTTTAATGATGAGGATCCTGTAAATTCCTCACGAGTCGGAGCCGAGCTGGTGACCCTAATCGGCACGCACTCTTCCAAAGCCTCTGAGCTCCACTGCTTCATGCGAGCCTAGTACTTTTGCTTTCTGCGGCACTCCGTGATAGAGATTTATGTGGCGCTGTAGTGAGAGAAAAACATTTGCTTTTTTATGTTCGCATCGCACTTCATTCATTTGCCAAGGTGTCGTCCTCACCTAGTAATGCGAATTGACAGGATGTTGATTTAATATAAAAATACTTCCAAGTGAATTGAAACTGCTACCTGGTATTTCCCGGTCTATGTTACCAAAGATCGTCTAGGTTAGAAACAAACGCAACGCCTTCTTCTAACATTTTTTTATTTATTTATTACACATTATTTTATTTTACAAATTAAACATTAAACATACTTGGTGGCAGTAAACATTGTATGTTTGTGACGGCACTGCACAGTTCACACTTATATTGATTCTACCTTAAGTTATCATATCATATCATATCATTATCATAGGCATTTGCTAGGTTAATGCGCTTTACCATCATCGACCACATATTCACTTTTTTCGGGGTTAAGTAATTAATTTTTACTTAACATTTTTTAATTTAATTATTTCTGTAATATTTTAGAAAATAATGGTTATTGCTTATTATCGTGAATATTTTATGTGTATTACACAATATATATATTTTTCTATTCGAGGTAATACTTTTTTAATTTTATTTTCAGGTTTTGTTCGGTTAATTGTGTTCGTATACTTAAAGGAATGGAATTAAGAATCTGTGGTATCAGATAATTACAAGTCCGTTTGACATACAAGTTATTAATTCTATTAACTATGTACAGTTGTTGAGTCTTATATCTTGTACTGTAAATATGTTTAGGCATATTAAGAGATACGTCATTAAGTCTTTCTTTCAACAACTGGTATTTCATTTATTAAATACCGGCATAAAATAGTGATATGCAAACACTATGATCCGGTTTGAAAGGTCATTATAAAGAAATTACTGCGGTAACAATTTTTTTTTGTATATGGTTAATATTCTCAAATCAAGACTTTATTTATGAGGTATGCAAAAATGTTGTTGTTTATATAATACGAATAAATTTATTATATGTTAGTTTTGCTATTGTTGTTGATTGTAATTATTAAATGTAAGGATTGTTTTATTTAATGTGATGGTTAGGATTTTGTTTTTTTTTTAATGAATGAAATAACTCTTTCTTTTATTATTAGCTACAAATAATATAGTGCATATCAAATTTAACCAGCTCTCAGATTCATGTATCTTAATAGACGATTAACAGCGTCTAAACTATTTTATCATATGAAATTGGAAAATTAACGCCGTTACACGATTGTATTAAATTAGACAAACTTTAGATAATCAAGTTAGTTGGGTTCGATTCTCGGTCGTGTCTATTTCAAATTAGTTCGCCGGGATGCTGAGCATTCCCGGGAGGTGAAACTTTATAGTGACTAAACCGTAGAATCGGGGGAGCGTTTTCTCGCTTCGTCAACGAAATATTACTTTTATTGCAGAAATTATCTTGTAGTAAAATTATAGCATTTTTGTTGTTCATATTGCATGCGTAACTTAAAATTACGAACATTTTAGAATTAGTTACAGGTGGTCTTCTTTACCGAAAGGTTATTTATATACGCCACTAAATGTTCTATGATATACTCTTAATTTTTAGTACGAAGAAATTAAATCTGAAAATGTAACCATATTTATAACTTAGCGTAAGGCAGAGGGATAAAATATAAATAGAGAATTGATGTCAAATTTGTTGACCTGTACCTGTGTGTATTTAAGTTTATAAAGCGAAAAATTCAAATCAAAAAGAACTTCATTGATAAATAGGTACAACATTAATATCAAAGATGTTGGAGTGAACCAATCTGCCCTAGCGGATCCTACATCCACATTCGCTAAAGACCTTATGTGACCTGAGTCTTTGGCCAAAGTGGAGGATATAGACATTTAAGTAATGTTAGTTAGAAATAAGTGAACTATGTAAAGGATACGTCGGGATTGTAATGTCCGATTGTGGCAAAAATCCCAAAACAAAATAAAAAAAAAAATTCGAAAAATAAATTTAAATATTTGATATAAATATTTTAAATAGGTATGTATAAAGTTACCTGGAAACAATTTGAAGGTCTTTGTTTATTAGATCACTTATAGTTTCCTTATAATTTTCGTTTTCGCCGGTGGGGTTCTGTTTGCAGTCAAAGGCAGGCTTTCTAATGTAATAACCGGCCGTAAAGCATACGGAATCGGCTGCAGCACGTGTGCCGCTAATTCTTTTAGCGAGCGTTACAGGCGCAGGCCGCGAGCCGCTGGCCCCTTGTAGAAAGTATGTGGGCGGCGGACAAAGGGCCGGCCGGGATGCGCAGTGCGGCGCCAGCCGGGGTCAGGGCTGCCTTCCGTGTTCACTCCACTCCCTTCATTAGAGGACCTACCTATTAAATATATAAAAGAAAAAAATTCTAAACACAGAATTTACATTATTATTATGTTACATAGCTACAGATACAAAATCGTTCTCTCTCTATTCAATGCAGTGAAAGTATTAAATCGTTTAAAAAACTTGTCAAAGATCACTATCTGTAGCTCTAATTTGGCTATAACATGATCAACATGCTCATGAAGCTATTATATCTATATATTAT
>DWLS01007733.1:0-10477 GCA_018246255.1 Pachliopta kotzebuea | reverse complement strand
GGAAAGGCGATACAAGCGCGTCAAAACGGGAGACAGCTCGGGTGCACAGGTTTTAAGCACTATGGCTGGTAAACCATTATCATAACAAACCGGAGTTAGTGATTTCATACAAACGTTGACGTTGTCTTCAGAAGAGGGATGGAGTTAACAATCTAGTGAATTAATTAATCCAGAATTTAATTATTTGTAATAGTTAATATTAATTAATCCAGACCATACTTAACCTGGACTGGTCAAGTACTATCTTATAAAAAAATCTTTTACAAATGTGTCCTGTGGATGGTAATGACTTTATAATTGCTAATATGTCAATAGTTTCACTAACTTCAACGTTTTCATGTTGATTACTTTTTGCCTAATGTTTTTGTTTATAATGGGCTAACCTCTTTATATATTACACAGTGTTTAGTGATCGTGATATAATATAAGTATAAATATAAGTTCTCATATATTAACCGCATAAATACACAGTAGTGATTATTTAATATATTAAGATGCTAGGAAAGCAGGATTTTTTTCTAATGCCGCGTTCGCCTAATGGTAAGTATTACGATTGCTTATAATATTGCGTTGGTAAAGTTGGTATACACAGCATCACATTGCACTCGTCTTCTCGAGACGAAAGGTGTTGTCTCGTTACCCCAGTTATTTCACTAGCATACAACACCTTTCAACCCGGAACACAGTAATGTTTACACATTACTATTTGGCAGCAGAAATAGGAATTGCGGTGTTACTTACTAAGACAGTCTGCGGTAACGGATAGATTCCACCAGTTAAAGCTAAACTGGAAAAAATCTTGTAACCACGAAAACTCTATCACATGTAACCTCACAAACGAATCGGAGACTTCCATGTTAAATGACACGATATAAAATAAAAAAAAAACGTTGAATTACTGTTTCGCGACATAATTCTAGTGTAGAAGTGCTTTTGTAATGTGGCCGTCTTTTAATTTAGTTAGCGCTGTAAAGTTAAGCGGTTAACTTACCGAGTTGGACGTCAGTAAAAATGTAACTTTGAAAAAGCGTCTACGGTCACGTAACCTCAAGTGTCCCCTAACATGTTGAGCCTTAATAAGAACATTTATGAACTCGTCGTGTCGTGACCAGTCTAATTCGCCTTTTAATATTCGGGCAATGTGTGGTGCCCTTGTGTGGAACATCCTGCAACTTTACTAATTCCACTCTTGCTGAAATATTTTTCATTTAGCTCGCTATAGCAGAATTTGAGATTATATTCAATGTAGACGTTCATAATTTTTATATATGACAAATATTTATCAATTTGTTCATAATTGTCTTCAACTACCAAGATAAATTGACATATAAAAAGAAAACATTTTTAAAGGTCACCTGTGAGAATTTTTTGTATACTGAATTCTTATTGTGTTAATATTTGATTATATTTATTACAAGTTATGTTTTATTTACCGACTCACACTTGACCACAGTGGTGGATAGGATCTCAAGTACGAGCAGTGAGAATATTTAGCCTAGTAATCTTGTTATTTAAGGTAGATGAAAGTAAATGTACGGTTCTTAAATATATAAAGATATATTTTGAACCAGACCAAATAAGAGGGTTATATTTTCAATTCATCGTACTTTCTAAATAATTAAATAGATTTTAACATATTTCAGTATAGCAAGGCGTTCACCTGGTGGTAAGTGATACCCTAGCCCATAACAACATGGCCCTGGTTAAAATGCTAAACACAGCACAACATTGCGCTCGTCGCCTGGGACATAAGGTAGTCTCGTTACCCCAGTAATTTCACTAGCATACACCATTCAAACTGGAACACAATAATATTTACACTTGACTATTTGGCGGTAGAAATGAGGGACCTCTCTCTTGCAGGAGATCGTCGAGGTACCGCTAGTAATTGATTGATGCAATGTACTTATGGTTGATACGAGTTATATAAAAAGATTAAGACGTCCTAATAATTAATATGTATATATATAGACTCATAATTTCAATCATAGATACAAGATATTTCTTAAAAAAAATTGTGAACTTATAAGAGATTTTTGTCAACTACAAGGGTTTTATAAATTTTTAAATTTAAAACTATTGATATTAATTATGAAACGGATATATTAAAAAAGTCTGTCACGGGAAGCCTAATTTAGTTATATCGTCGCGTTCACACTAAAAAGCCGGATCTGTTATTAAGTATTTTATTTAAGTGGAAGACACCGCCGGTCCCTGGGGATACCTGTCGCATTAATTTGCTTGTCTTAGGCACTGGCTCGTTTAAGAAAACCTATTTTTTCCTACTCTTAAGCAAAGTGTATGAGATTTATCTAAATTTGTTCAATACTTTTTATGCATCTATCACAATTTAATAAAAGAAAGTAAATGTGTTTATTTATGAACTTTTGGATCAAAGGGAAAATATTGACGCTTTTAAAAGGCCCAAAATTTTGTTTTCTCCTTAACAGGACTTTTTAAAACGTGTAAATAAAATGAGATTGAGAAATGTAAGTAAGATTTAGCTGAAGGGTGTTTTAAGCTAGTAAAATTACTGGGGTAGTGAGACAATTGAGGCAATGAGCGCAATGTGCTGTGTATACCATATTAACCAGCGCCAGGTTGTCTTTGGATTCAAAAAGTACAAAATCGTATTTTATCAAATACATTAAAAGAGACCTATATCTAGCAGTTTACGTCCATCGGTTGAAATGATGATGAAGTAAGACTAGAATTATATTTATTTACATTCAAGTCTTAAATTAATATTCTCCCATCAGATCTTAAAATTACTTTTATGTTCCTTGATATGTCTCCTCTTTTTTATTATTTACATAAACTAAAATGACCTGTTATTTTATTTTAACACTCTAACCAACACACATCAGTTGCAATCAATAATCATCAATGAAGTTTGTACAGCCCGATTTAATAATAGGTAATTTTCCCCTTGCTCTGTTTATAGTGTTCGGATAACTCGTTTATAATAGATGACAAATTTTAACCGCCTGCGTTTCATTGTTATATTAGCGAATTATCATTTAATATTGTCCCAATTTCTGTTCATATATTTACAATGAAAAACAAGTACAAATATTGCAATGCTCTTTATTAATCTCTAGTTGTTCTATTAGGAAATTCCTTATAAGAATATTGTAATACATTTTTCCGGTAAAGACAACCATCATATTATTTAACTATCATTTTTATAGTACAGCTATTCCGATAGCATCACATGTACAATTAAAGTGTCAACGAACACGGAAACCGACAATTAATTGTGTCACAAACATTAATCACAGCCAGGAATCAAATTCAAGACTTAATACAATATTCAAGCGATGGATATCAGAGCATAAAAATAAAAAAATTGAGTAAAAGTATTGAATTAAAATAATATATGTACATATGTTATCATGAACAGAAAAGAAATAGTCTAAAGCGGTTTTCAAATAGCGTTGGAAAAGATTGAGTTTTTTTTCTACTTCGACGCAAAAAAAACAGAAGTTTATTATAAGGGAGATAGATAGATTTTATATAAAGTGGACTTTTCTTCATTGCGAATTGTTTCTAAAATTACAACAGTGGTAAGTAATTACGAGTCTAATGGCAACAATCAGTCATTCTGCCAAATTAGAGCCGTCAGCTGCTGAGAGGAATTCACGAACTATGCAATTGTTTTCCGACTCTGGTTGCCAACGGTTACTTAGCAGTTCCGTAACTATCCATTGTCCGGTCGTAACGGTCAGGATCGTGTCCATCAAAACACTAACAATGCTCCTAAATAATGCTTCTTGAACTTTACTTGTATAATACAGACAGAGGCGCCAAATATTCCGTGAGATTTTGGCAGTGACAATCTATTAAAATCTGTCAGGTGCAATAACTTTGTATAATAAACATATAGTCTATCGAAACCCTGATTGAGTAGCGAACTTATGTATGTACATATACTAAGCTCTGTAGTAACTAGAATATAACTTGTTACTTCTTACAGAAATATTAATGTAATGAAAGAGAATAAATTTTTTGGTTTTGTTATTAAGGCGGTCAGCATGGTTTTTTTTCAACAAAAACTAAATTTTATTATTGTTTTAAACGAAAAGGTATATAAGAGGTTTAGTATACTTAAAGTATAGACTTCTTAAGCACCGGCAGTTGACAATTATTGAGAGAATTCCTCTCGTTATACTCCAGACAGAGATAAAACGAAGGTGTTCGAAAGTGGTTTACAAATAGATTAAGTTCGCCCGAAACTTTGGGAAATTTGTTCAGGGATATTTTAATGAAATTGAATACATAGTTAAATGAAAGTTGACTTTATATAATTTTCGAGAATAACAGTGATAATGAAGAAGCATTAAATATATATCTCCACTTAAAAGAAATGACGAAGTTAATTTATATTTTGTGTAAAGGAGATACAAAAAAATAGGAAACATGAAAATTATGCCATTATTGAATAATTAGACTTATTACATAAGTAAGTTAGGTTTATGAAAAGAATAATTATTATGTACCACTTTAAAAGCAAAACAGACAAGATTGTTCTTAAAAATTTTCTTTTAGTAATCAAATTTTAATACATTGCAAATAGTTAATTTCCCCGCAATACATTACGCACGAATCTAATTAGAACCCCTCCACTTTTGGCAAGTCGGTTGAAACTAGGAGGAAACTCAATAAAAACGAATCAGAATAAGGAGACTCTTCGGGAAATAGCATAAAGAAAAAGTTTTAATTTGTTTAAATATTTCCGCGGGTCGAAGTTCCCACAGCGCTTCTCAAGTTTCTGCGCCGGCATTAAGTTGCCCGCGGCGGCCTAGCGGGACGAGCCACCTGCTCTTAAAGGCGACATAACAATTAACTTGCACCGGAAAATATTAGGTGAGCTAATAGACCTACTCAAATACACTTCGCCCTGTGCCCTCCATAAATAACACCCCTTCCGAGGGCAGAATCTTCTGCAATTCCGTCGTATTTACGTAATGATTCTCCCAGGACAGAACTCTCGGAAAAGGATAGCGACATTTTATCCTTTTGTTTTTATTGGCGAATTGATTGGGAGCCGTAGCGAATAATCTCGAGATAGGATTAGTTTTCTTTGGAAACTGATAAAGAAAAAGGAGATGTGATAAAAATAATAACGAAAGTACTTTAACATTATTCGTTAATAAATTTAGTAACAAATAAATAGTAAACACTGCAACATTATGAGAAAGATGATGATATATTGAATCATGTAAAGATTCAATACTTTGTAATAAGTATTTGATTCCAGGAAAATTCTCTTTACTTTAATTTCATTTGCAGTTTCACCTCCTTTCGTGGAGGTTAATAATAAAAAAATTGTATAAGAATTCAGCCGATTCCTTATTTTAACGTACGTTCAAAGTAGAGAGCGAAAATCTTATAAACAATTACAAATGTCTCGAACCGTGAAAAATCGATGAATAAAATATGAGAGAAGTTTAGGAAAACCCGAAAACGTTTTTCGTATTTGAATAATCACTTTAACAAACAAAACTCGACCGAATCCGCTTCATTACTTATTAACCTGCGCTTGAGTACGAGACAAACAGAAAACGCTATTGGGTATAATTTTAGTTATTTGGTTTCAGTATTCAGAATAATTATTGCATATTGTACACCGTACATTAATAATACATAATTATTTTAATCATTGAAACTATATAATATTAACGTAAAAAACCGTCTAAGCAGGAATCAATTCTACCCCCATATAAAAACATGCATTCACTACTGTGTTTTATTTTGAATGGCGTTGTAATTAATGAAATTACTTGGGTAATAAGTCCATCCAGTTTCTATGCAAAAGGCATAATTTGGTGAAAATTATATCCTCCTAACATACGCCTCATATTATGTGAAGATGTATTGTCTATCATCAGATGAAAGTCTTCTATAAGAGACAAAGAGAAATAAAATAAATATAAAACAGTGTGCACTTTTAATTATTTTTCTATATTTATGGCCACTCTGTAGTGATTGTTTTAGTGTTTTTAATTGTCTGAAAATGGGTCTCAGTAATCTTTACTCAAAGCGAAACACAGTATATCTACCTAACCGGTCTTTGGAAACAAAGAACTAAGCACCAGAATATATTAAGTAACTCACCTTGAACACCCTGTAGTGTATGTCCCAAATCAAACGTAATTTACTAATGAATTATGGGTCTATTCGGGTTACGGAATAGAGAATAATCAGAAGGGTAAAGACATGATGGAAAATTGTATGCTTTCTCAACCCTTGAGACATTCCATTAGGAATTGTTAATAATGAAAATTTTCAAACATTTTACAAACAGAATTTGATTTATTCATAGAAGTATTGATGTAATTAATATTAATTTAATTTTAATTAATGTATTTACTGTGATGCAGTAGTATTTTTTTTTATTCGACGAACCGACCAGATGAGCAAGGCGTTAACCTGATGCTAAGTGATACGCTTGCACATAACAACGTGGTGTCAGTTAAAGTGGTATACACTGCAGTACATTGCGCTGGTAGCCTTGAAACATAGTGTTAAGTCCCGTTACTCCATTAATTACAATAGCATACACCCTTAAAACTGGAACAGAGTAATGTGTACAAATTACTGTTTAGCGGTAGAAATAGGAGCTGAGGTGGTATCTACCTAGACGATCTCCGGCAATAGAGACCTACCACCAGTAAATATGGTTATATGGTAAAAATATATTTGTATTAGTAAAGTTTAGGAGCAATGATATTCTATAAAATTATAACTGTTTTGAAAATTATTAAATACAGAACTTATAATAACTTATCGTAGAACAAAATAAACTTATTGAACAAAGTAAACCCATCACTTTAATGATTGGGGTATTTCTCAAACTTTGTAAACACTTTAAAAGTTTGGACCTGCCCTGAACTGCTCCCCGATGTTAATTACCAACTTTTTAAAACTGCAACTCATAATAGACAGGGCGGGTGAAAGATGAATGATGTGTTGGGTTTTTCATTCCTTTTTTCCATCAAATTTCGGTGAAAATTTTGAACAAAAAGCAACATGAGCTTGACAGCCGAGTAGTTAAAACAATAAGGTTATTAGAAATTGCAATTTTTTTTACGAAAGATATAAGATATAAAAATGTACTACTTTAAAATTTATATATTCATTGCGTACTTAATAATACCAATATATATCTTTTGATACATCTCTTTGATGCTGAATCGAAGCTTTCTCTAGTGTCCCGTGTTAAAACATCGTAAAACATACATAAGGTGACCTTGCGTTAAACAAAAATTTGCGTTATATAATACATAAGAAATTCTGGATTTCCTTTAATATTATACTATAAATACAATAAAAAATAATAACAAACATTTCTATAAATATTTTGTATCAAATTTATTTTTGTAGGTTTTCGTTAAGTTACTGCAACATCGTTCTTAAACTAAATGTACTCATAATATATGATACACTAAGACACACACTACACTATATATATACTAAGTAATGAAATAAAGATTTTAAATGTCAAACTTGCGATTATACCAACGTTCTAAGTTTTAATAGGGACTTAATGTTAAATCATTTAAACAAGTTTCGGTAAGGGCCGCAGATTATCATCACAATAAAACAATTCACCCGTTATCTGATTCCTTGAAACTTGCCACTGACGCATTTCATCTTGAGCACTTATCATGAATAGACTTGACATCTATTGTAATATTTTATTATTACTGTAAAATGCAACGAGCCGGGGAACTTGTTAAATCCTCACAATAGAGGGTCTGTCTTTGTCGGATCGGGAGTGGAAAAGTTGGACAAGGACACGGAGATGATAAAGGATTAGTAAATCGTTCTCGTGTAATCTAGTAACAGAATTAGAGCCAGGCTCAAGAGAAATATTGTTGAATAATAATCAATACGGAAGCATATCTACTGGGCGGATCCTTCGTTGACAGTGCATCGTATCGGCAGCTCCTTCGCTTCCAATCTGCATATAAATCGGATATCCATAATGACTTCGCTACCGCAAGTATTCCGAAATGCGTTCAAAATCCGATAAGTCCTGCCAGTGAAAGCCCTAATCCACCGAAGTTTGGATGACCCGATAGTAGATAAACCAACCGTCTACTATTATGTAAATTATCAACCACATGAAACTTTCGGTCGGCCGCAGTACTTGCTAAGTTAGTCAAAAGTTACGATATTGATCTATTGCCTTATCAACGGACGGATTCAACGTTCAAGGAATCAAGTACTTATCTTTTACTAAATAAATAAATTCATAACTTATGACAATTGATAGGGTTCCATAGCAATACATTTAAATGAATAATATGAACTCATTGCTTTTTAAATGGTTTACACAATTTCCGTTAACTTGGTTCCATAAAACAATTTGAAGACCTAGATAGGAAACATAGTGCTGTTCACAATTTTTTCGAAATTCCTTTTAGAGTTTCTATTTTTTCGATGTATATGTTGCCATTAATTTATGGAAAGTTTTACCGTTATCAAAAAAGGAAAAATTGGCACGTAAAAATTGTTATAGAACAGAGTAAAATGTGGAAATATTGCTGCGAAATAAAGAAATTGTTGTGCGTACGCGGGGCGCCTGCTGCTCGGAATGGTGATACCAAATGACCCGTACGTAATACATGTACTAACCTGTTTGCGGATAATTCAGTGCTCAAACTTACCAAAATAAATAAATATAAAAATGAAACTAATCTCTTTAATATTGTAAAATATTTTTTGTTGGACATACTTGAAGTCTTGTCGTTAAGGTGTTGTTTTAGAGTCTGCACAAATAACTTAATTTTTTTTCTGCAAATTTTTTCACTAAACATATTTCATAAAGCCACTTTAAAAATTTTCTCCTACATAAGTATTTCGAACTTAAAATATAAATCAAATGAACTGAACCATTGTAATTTATTTGAGAAAAGATTTGAACTTCGTTCCTACGGATGAAACTCTTCAATTATACAAAAAGCGGGAGCGTTACGGAACTTCGTAATAAGATTGAAAATAAGAATTTAAATTTCAATAATTATTCATTTGCTCAAGACAAGTAGGCGATATTGCCAAGTTATAAAGTTCTTTTAACATGGAAGGTTTTTAAAAGAAACTTTTTATGCGACAATCCATTTAACATTCTTCCTTATACCATCAAGAATCTAATATTCTTATGAGAAAAGAAATTTTTAGCCATACATCAAGATGCTGATGCGGAAAGTGTTTTTTTCGTGACCCAGTTCTTTTCAATCCATTTTTTACCAGGCGTTATTGACGATGACTTATTACAATTTTCATTATCAATATCATCATTACTTTTTACTGCTTCTAGACACGAAATCTTGGGTATCAAGATTAAACTACACACAGGCTATAACTCTACGTATGTACATCATCGAAAAGTAAAGTTATTTTATGTATATATTGCTTCTTCCAAGTTTTGTAGTAAGATGAAATATTAGGTAGTAAAAATTCGGGTTATATTACGGCGTACGGATTTGTTCCGCTCAAGAGGTATTCGTGCAGGAGTTAACTCCTAAGACAAATATGAAAAGTGAAATGAATTATATGGAGAGCTCCTTCTCCGTGACGTGTGAGGGATTGCGTCGCTTTGCGTAGACCTCTGAATTTAACCAGTCGTTTGTGAGCTGCGCAAAACTTGCCCCGATGTTACATTAAGCCGATTGCCGGCGTCAATCAAATCCCGACTTTTTGCTACAAATAGTAATATACGCATATAACACAACTCATATTTTAACGAATGCTTTTTGTGTTCTCAATTCCACTACCATGAAAATATTTAATTATATACACCATCATAGTAGAATAGAATAGAAAGACGTATTTCCTCATGCCTGAGGGTCGTGCTCATTATGTGTAGTAAACCACAAGACGACTGTTTTGGCAGATAATGAAGTGGTGTTGCCATTGCCTTCTCTATTTCAAATACTATTCAAATCACGGATGGTAATCACATTGATATGTAGGTTTCTTCACGAAGTTTTTCTTCACCGTTAGAACACATGGTATTAATAGGTGTTATACTAACTGCACATAAATTGAGAAATTTATTGGTGCAGGCCGGATTCAAAGCCAGTACTTTCGGAATGAAAGGCCGGCGTTCAAAACACTAGGTTATCACGACCTTATACACCATCATAGTTAACTGTTAAGAAAAGATTTTTTTTATCTACAATGGGCTAGCGGGCTCAGTTGCGATAATAAAACACCTTAGCTATATTTATTGCTAACGAAAACTTTTTAAACAAAAAATGTACTACTTTAACCAATTTCCCGGTCTCTAAAACTAAAGACTCGGCCTATTTTCTAGGAGAGTGATCGTAACCGTCTTTCCGTTGATAGAAATGGGCCTCTTTCTGACAAATTACAACTATTAAAACCCTTGGCTTTTTTTTTTTTTTTTACTTATGTATAGGTTAATGCTTGACCACTATCCCACCTGGTGTTAAGTGAAGATGTGATC
>DWLS01007732.1:0-10478 GCA_018246255.1 Pachliopta kotzebuea | reverse complement strand
TGATTTCAGCCATATCCGGTTTATATCGGTCAACCGGAAGTGGTGCTTAAAAACCACTAAATCCCATAGCTATGCATATTTTTAACATTATTCTTATATAAATATGTTGTTCATATAAAAATTACTATTTATATATACTTCCAGTATAATCGGCTAACTGGAAGTGAGACAAAAAGTCACCAAGTATCTTAATTGTGCATTATTTTGATATCTTTATTAAAGTAAGTGTTTCTCAATAAAAAAACCAAAAAAATTATGTACTTCCGATTCCGGTCAACCAACCGGAAGTTGTTCAATATCTGTATACCGTATATATATCCTATATAGATATATCATAAAATTGACAGTGAGAGAAACGGCGTTACACAGACAGCGGTTATTTACTACATCAGTTGTTATTATAAACTTTTAAAACTGAATTATTGTAAGTTAACTATTAATGATGTGTTCATAGGCCATATTAAACAATCAATTACATCTCAGTGAACCAGTTAAAGTCGGTATTAGTATAATTATCTAATTGAACCTTGAGTTAGCAACAAAGTTAACAAACGGTTACATTGTTAGTCTCAACTAGTACTAAGGACAAAATGGTTATTTGATTTCCTTTAATTGAAACATAATAAATATACTAAATGGTATTTTTTTAAATACTATTTAGTATATTTAATAGGAGTATTACTGTGTTTATCTGAAGGGCTGTATGCTACTGAAATTTCTGGGGTAATAGATTTAACAAATTACGTCTCAAGCGAGTGTAATGTGGTGCTGTGTATACCATCTTAACTATCGCTGTTATGGGCAAGCGTATCACTTATTATCAAGTGAAAGTCTTGATCGTACCGTCACCTGGTAAATAAAGAAATGATCAACATTCAGACTGCAACACAGTAATGTTTGTCAGCTGCAATAGGAGCTGCGGTGGTACCTACCAATCGTAATATCTTGTCTTTCTTAGCGTGCGTCCGTGCGGAATGGGATGTCGCTATGCCAACTTAATGGCTCTCATATGATATATATATATAAAGCTATAGTAACATAGTTTTGAATTTATTTATTTTATATAATTTATTATATTTTTAGTTGCGAATGGAACTGGCAACTACTATTGGTGTATAGTACTATCATCAGTTAATTACTCGACATTACTACGTGTCTCGTCAATGTAGTAAAGTGAAATAAATTATGTAGAACTTTCTGGAGTCTCATAAATTTTCCCAGATCTTATTACCGACTCCTCAGTAACCTAAGGGTCAACGGTCAACGATAAATCAGCGGAGGCGTCCGATGGCGGGACCGTTTATTGTGTTACGTTGTTAGTGAATTGTCCACTTGCAATTTATCAGTTAGTCCCAATTTCGGGGGCACGCAGTTAGTTCGTTTTTTTTTTTCGCCAGTCTAGACCACACGGACTGGGTTTTTTTTTCAGACAAACTAGTTTGGGATTTAAAAAAAAAAACTGTCAGTCACTCCATTAGCTATAGTATGTTTTTAAACATGATCTCATCATTTAAAATTAGTATATATCAGCCATTAAGCCGATATCCCATTCCGCACGGACGCACGCCAAGAAAGAGAAGATATTAGTAGGACATCAGCCATCAACTTGGCATAGCGACATCCCATTCCGCACGGACGCACGCCAATAATCGTGGTTAATGTCCAGAAGATCGCTGTAGTCATTAAATAACTTACAGTCTCGCAAAAGGGGAGTTTGATCATCAGACCATCAGATATAAAGGTTTCTTCATGTTCTTCACCATCAGAGCACGTGATATTAATTTGTTATACTAACAGCATATAAAACCACTAAGCTATCACGGCATTAAATCTTTAGTAGCAAAAAACTAATATAAACTTTTTTGTGTATCAACTTAACCAGTTCTAAGAAAGGTTATAAGCAGTAACAGACTTAGTTATTTTTTAGTCGCATATTTTTAGTATTCATGTTACTTACTTAGTATCTATACGAATTAATATCTTAGTACTTTACTTTTATTATTTCTCTTTCAGGGATGTAAAATGCCTCACAAAACTCACAGGATCCAAGCTAATCTCCACTGCTGGTGAACCCTGGTAACTAATAACCTAAGCTTTGGCTGATTCATCCGCATTGGGCCAGCGTGGTAGATGGCCCAAATGCCACCAGCAATTGCTGTAAAGTAAGAAAATAATATAATATAGTATATTACTGAAGTGTTTTGGCCCAAAATAACCAGAGGTTTTCATAGCATTAATAAAGGTCTACTGGCTGATGAATTTAAAGAGCGTTGTAGTTAATTACTGGAGTAACAAGTGCTGTATAAGATTATATATATTATCATAGCCAGTGGTGATATGGTCTGTGTTCATTACCATATGTTATAGGGTATATATTTATTATATCCATTACTTAGAATGTAGCTGTGACTTTAAACTTTACTGGTGGTAGGTCATCGTTGCAAATATTACTGTGTTACAGTTTGAATTGTGCTGTATACTAGTGAAATTACTGCGGTAACGAGACAACACCTAACGTCTCAAAACAAGCGCAATGTGATATATACTATCTTATTAGTAGATTTTATTTGACAATCTACATGGTATATATGACGATGCGGTGAATACTATATTAACAGCTATGTTATAGGAAAGCGTATCACTTATAATCAGGTGAACAGTTTAGTCGTGAGACAGTAAAAATAAACGACCCGTGTGTTCACGTTCCTATATGCAGACAAAGGACGGTCACATGCTGTGCCTGGATAGTTCCAGCGAAGCCCACGTCTGCTACTCCAGGAGTCGCAGACATGTTCAACATTAGGATAATAATAAATCTTGATATATCTTAATGATGGTAGGTCTTTATTCCTCACCCTTGTAGTTTTTTATTTTTATTTAAAAAAAAACTTCATCGCAATACCTTAAAATAGGGTACAAGTCAACCTAGGAGGTGGGAGATGATGTAGTAGGTGAAATCTAAAGGATATATTTAACCAGAATAATACCGTCATTATTAGATACATATATATACTTACACATATAAATACAGAAGGAGGTATAGACATATATATACAAAAAAATGAAAGTACATAAATAAATACATATGTACATAAGTAAAACATATAAGACAAACTATTGCTGTGATTCCAAAAAGTACACTTTTAACCAATCTCCTGAAGACTTCTTTGTTTGGAGCTCTTCTAATATCATCAGGCGAGGAGTTCCAGAGTCATGCTGCCTGAACAGTAAAGGAGTTACTGACAAAGCCAGTCAAATGTTGAGGAATACTAATTGTTAAATTAGAAATTTCCTTTTAAGTACAAAGGGATTGAAGGATCATTTAAAATTGAGAAGAGAACAAGTAAAATTCTACAATTGCGCCTTTTATGAATAGTACCATTTGAGGCGAGTTATTCAGAGATATGGTCATATTTTCGAAGTCGGAAAATATATCGTATACAATTGTTGGAAAGGATTTATAACTTGTTAAGATCTGCATTTAAGTTACGTAACACACATCTGCATAATCAATAATTGGTATAATTCAAGTTTGCACAAGCATGAGCTTGGTTTTGGGACAGAGGAAATGCTCGAGGCCTTGTAGTCTCGAAGCCAGAATTGTAAATGAGTTCGAATAGAATCCAAATGTTTCTAGGGATAGAGATCTTTAGTCCTGTAATCTCAGGATATCAGGAATAGGAGTAAGGTAAGCCCTGAGTGTAGTATGAGACTTAAAGGGTTCAAAGGTTTGAAGGATTAACCGTCACTGTATATTGAGTAAGACCGAGTCGGATAAGTACGAAGTGGGAGGAACAGTATTCGTAGGAACATACTGTCTATGCTGGTGAGGGTAAAAACTCCTGGGATGTGTTCAGCAGTGCAGGGAGGCTGTGAGTTCCGCAGGAGATCAAGCCTTCCGCAATGCACTGAGGATGACCACTAATAAGGTTTTAGTTGGTATAAATCCCAAATAACCCTGACTTCGCCCCAGAAGCAGAGTATCTTTTGAAGATTTCCTCCGCAACAATGAAAAGGTCTCTATCACCACATACTGTGTAACTACCGCCAAATAGTATAAACATTACTGTGTTACAGTTTGAAAGGTAATAGCTATAGAAATTACTGGGGTAACGAGACTTTAAGTGTCAAGGTGAACAGCGCAATATGGTGTTGTATATACCATCTGAAGTAGTACAACGTTATGGGTAAGTATATCACTTACTATCAGGTGAACGCTTTGCTCGTCTCGTCGCTTCGTCACATAAAAAAAAATCGATACTTTTTTTGATTTTTAAATTTTCAATTTTTTTGGTTTTTCAATTTTTTTTTGATTTTTAACTTTTTTGGATTTTCAATTTTTTTTTTGATTTTTAGTTTTTTTTTTGGATTTTTCAATTGTTTCGATTTTCAATTTCTTTATTATTTTAAATTCTTTTTGGTGATTAGAACATATAGTCTCATTACCCAGTAATTTCACTATCACACATCTCCCTTCAAATCGGAACATAGTAATATTTACATATTACTACTCACCAGTAGTAATAGGAGCTGCGGTGGTACCTACCTTCACGGTCATCGGAGATCTACCACCAGTACCACCAGTAGTCTCTTTCCATAAATCCAATTCTAAAAGAAGTTCACTGTAACACAAATCCGGCTAGATATAGATCAATGATTTATCTACATTGATAAATGATTCATATAGCAAAATAATGAACAGTAATTAAGGATTAATTGCTTATCGCAATTATTACTAGTGCATTGTTTAAACCTGCTAGGACGTCTAGATATTGAATTTGTATCCTGGAAATGGTTAGCCTATTTACATGACCCAGGTATTGCTAACCTACAAACCTTCTTTGTATTCTTACTTCATAAGTTCACTTGATTATAAGTGATACTCTTGCCAATAACAGAGCTGGTTAATATGATATATAGCACCACATTAAAGTCTTCTTTAGACTTGATATGAATTACAAATAATATATTTATTACTTGCTCAGTAATAATGATTGTTGTGGGAAAATGTTTGCAATACCTGACCGCTTGTAAATCTCGAGCGATGCATCTCCGCGACAGGTTCATGCCTCCCCCATATATAAGTGTGGTCGTTGGCCACAGTGACCAGTAACAAGTAACCGGTGCTAGTGAAGATGTTAAACATGAAGTTCTTACTCGTCCTCGCAGTCTGCCTCGTCGCCGCGCAGGTGAGATCTTAGCCGAGTTCTAAATTTAAACTATTCGAGGCTTCGTTTCTTTTTTAAAAAACCCGTTCGGATACACGTCGTAATTTATTCTTAAAGGCGTGTGATTTGAATGATTCCATTTAAAATAATTTTATAAATTAAATAAAACCTTTTTGTTATTTTGATTAAGAAATATTTTTTTAAACAGTTTTAATATTTCAATTTAATAGACCAAAATAAAGTTTATAATTTATTTAATGTGTTGCTAGGTACAGTCATATAGCAACATTTAATAATTAATAATTACATTCAACAAATACAGTATTAAAAGTAAAGCCCGCCTTTGACATATACTTCATGAATATGATTGTTTTGTTAAAAAATTACACAACTTTAAAAAAATACGAAATAGAAAATATAATAGAGTTTTTATGTTTAAATTTGTTATACCAAAATAAAGTTTATGACCTATTAAATGTTGCTAGGTGCAGCCATATAGCAACATTTAATAATTAATAATTACATTCAACAAATACAGTATTAAAAGTAAAGCCCGCCTTTGTTATATACTTTATGAATATGATTGTTTTGTTAAAAAATTACACAACTTAAAAAAAATACGAAATAGAAAATATAATAGAGTTTTTATGTTTAAATTTGTTATACCAAAATAAAGTTTATGACCTATTAAATGTTGCTAGGTGCAGCCATATAGCAACATTTAATAATTAATAATTACATTCAACAAATACAGTATTAAAAGTAAAGCCCGCCTTTGTTATATACTTTATGAATATGATTGTTTTGTTAAAAAATTACACAACTTTAAAAAATAAGAAAAAGAAAATTTAACAAAGAGTTTTTATACTTAAATTTATTAGGTCAAAATAAAGTTTATGATTTATCTAATGTGTTGCTAGGTACGGCCATATAGCAACATAAAAAAATTAATAATTTCATTCAACAAATACAGTATTAAAAGTAAAACACGCCTTTGTTATATACTTTATGAATTTTTTATTTGTTTTGTTAAGAAAGCACTTACCTTTAAAAAATCCGAAAAAAGGAATTCAAGAAAGAGTTTTTATATTTAAATTTAGAAAACCAAAATAAAGGTTATGATTTATTTAATGTGTTGCTAGGTGCAGCCATATAGCAACATTTAATAATTAATAATTTAATTCAACAAATACAGTATTAAAAGTAAAGCCCGCCTTTGTCATATACTTTATGAATATGATTGTTTTGTTAAAAAATTACACAGCTTTAAAAAATTCGAAATAGAAAATATAATAGAGTTTTTATGTTTAAATTTATTATACCAAAATAAAGTTTATGATCTACTAAATGTGTTGCTAGGTGCAGCCATATAGCAACATTTAATAATTAATAATTTAATTCAACAAATACAGTATTAAAAGTAAAGCCTGCCTTTGTTATATTCTTTATGAACATGATTGTTTTAATTGTTTTGTTAAGAAAGAACCTTTAAAAAATACGAAGAAGAAAATTTAACAAAAAGTTTTTATATTTAAATTTATTAGGTCAAAATAAAGTTTATGATTTATCTAATGTATTGCCAGGTACGGCCATATAGCAACATAAAAAAATTAATAATTTCATTCAACAAATACAGTATTAAAACTCGGCTTTGTTACATACTTTATTTTTTTTTAATTTGTTTTGTTAAGAAAGAACTAACCTTTAAAAGATCCGAAAAAGGAAATCTAAGAAAGAGTTTTTATATTTAAATTTAGTAAACTCAAATAAAGGTTATGATTTATTTAATGTGTTGCTAGGTAAAGTCATGTAGCAACATTTAAAAATTTATTATTCGACATATAAATAGAGCGACAAAAGTAAAGGTCGCCTTTGTTACATACTTTGTGAATGTCATTTTCTTTTAAGTTTTTTATATACGTGTATACATTAAGAAATAAATAAATAAAATTTGTTGTAATGGTCACAAACTAGCAATATCTTTATAGCAAGTATAATTGTGGACTAATGTTAATATCGTAGATTTAGAATATTCTAAGTCTGCTGTAGAGACCTAGTTTCAAAACAGCTGAACCATTTTGGACTGAACATCCATTTAAAAGGGAATAAAAGGAATTTTTGTATCTGAGATATATCAATTAATATTTTATACAATTTTTTTATACCACTGAAGTGGTAAACAAGTATACTGCCTGCCTGATTGTAAGCAGTTACTATATCCTAAGCCGACCCAAGAAAGATCTTATCACGTCCTATTTGAAGGACTCTATTCTGTAGGTCCTGAGGAAAACCGCGGCAGGGAAATAATTTCATAATTTGATATTATCATTCATTATCCAGGCGTTGACTGATGAGCAGAAGGAGAAGCTGAAGAAGCACAGGAGCGAGTGTTTGACAGAATCGAAGGCGGTCGAAGAGCAGGTCAATAAACTAAAGACCGGCGACTTTTCCGTAAGTCCACAAGTTCTTCACATGATCCTAAGAGATGTCACACAATCACTTGATGATGGGTGAACCTCCAGTTATGTGTGATGAAATCCTCTCTCCATGACCTTAATGTTATCAAGCGATCTGCTGCTGCGTGGTCCTTAAATAATTACCAGATTATATGTTATTATAATAGATATTTATATATATGTTTAGAATGATAGTGAGGAGCTGAAGAAGTACGCGCTGTGCTTGATGGTCAAATCGGAGCTGATGAATAAGGATGGAAAGTTCAAGAAAGACGTGGCTTTAGCTAAGGTTCCTAATGCAGGTACGTGGAAGATGATCGGCTTTGAGAGGGCAAAATATGGTACACAGGATCCGAATTTATATTTGTTAAGAAACCCTTACTATATAATGAAAGTCCATGGTTCAATTCTGGGGCAACATTAAGTAGTATGTATGATGGTAATACTTTGGTACCTGTCTGATCAAATTCAAATGTCATATACCTTTTTAAAACGAGATGAGGATGGTCGCCTGATGGTAAGTGACAAATTGTGCTTGTTGATTTGAGACACGCATTGTTAAGTTCCTCCAGTAAATTTACTAGCATACATCATCAGCCAATAGACGTCCATTGCTGAGCATAGCCTTTCCTTAATAATGAAAGGATTTGGGCCGTCTCTCATCACGCTGGCTTAATATGGACTGAGGATCCAGAGTCTAGTTTGTTGATTAGCAGTGAACCACGAGCAGGTGAAATTGGGGTCCTGTGAGTTATTGTATGGGATCCCTTACAAACCCAGTAGCAAACAGCACCCTCCAAATCGGAAAGCAGTAATGTTTGTATATTACTACTACGCGGTAGTTATATGGCCAGAGTATTCAAGCCGAGGAAGCTTCACCATCAATTGCCTCATCTGTTGTTGCAGCCGACAAACCAACTGTTGAAAAGCTGATCGACGCCTGCCTCGCTAACAAAGGGAACACACCAGCCCAGGACGCGTGGAACTACGTCAAGTGTTACCACGAGAAGGACCCCAAACACTCAATCCTGATCTAAGTCAAGTGACCCTGTAGAAATTCAAACCAAAAGCAGAGATTATGGGACAACGTTCAATCCAGCAACACTTCAGCATTGAATTTGGTTTTATGATCTAAAAAAAGTTACATATGGATTATTGTTCTGTAATTATAAGCAAATAAACTGTTTTACGGTAAATTTTTATTTTTAATTCTCTAAATTTATTTATTTATTTATAGTTGTTATGAACAATAAAAACAGAGATAAATATATATAAGAGATATAGTAAATAAACGCTGTGTCTGTGTAACGCCGTTTCTCTCGCTGTCAATTTGGCGATATATCTATATAGAATCTATATATACAGATATTGTACAACTTCCGGTTTGTTGACCAGAATCGGAAGTACATAAAAAATATATCTTTTGATGACGAGGAACATTTTTACTTCAATAAACATATAAAAATCATAATAAACTATTGAGGTAATAGGTAACATTAAGTACCACTTCGGTTGGACGGTTATACGGGAAGTACATATAAATAGTAATTTTTAAATGAGCAACATATTTGAATGAGAATAATGTGAAATATATGCATAGTTATGATACTTAGTGACTTTCGGCACCACTTCCGTTTGGGCGACTGGAACCGGATATGTTTGAGAACCATATCCGTACCCACCTCAATATTAATGCCAAGTTTCATTTTGACCGGCCTTACTGTTTGTCCAGGGCGCGATCACAACGAAATTCAGACACACACTTGACTAAATCATAGTCAATACAAAATTGGCAAAAGACATACATAATGCCACAAGGCAGTCTGTTCCAGTCAACCTTTCAGGAAGCGAAGACAATTAAAAAAATTACAAACACGTCCAAAAAAAAACAAAATTAACAGTATTGTAATTACATATATAGATATACATAAAAATTACATAAGAGTTACATATAACTATTCAATACAAATATACATACATGAATTTAAACATACATGCCTTTGTATTCATACATTAATATAACATAGAAAAGAAGTAAGAAAATAGAATTTGAGAAAGTTTTCTTTATAATATTATTGAAGGCCAAAACGTTACAAAGGAAGGACTTGAGAATAATCAAGAATATTTGATATCAGATAACATCAAGAGCCAAAATCACTCGGTGCATTTTTGAGGTTCCAACTTCGAGTTACAATAATAATAGTAAATCACTATCAAATTTTTTTATTTATTCAATATGTAAATAAAAACACTCTAAATATTCAAGATAATTCATTTTTCTTTACCTATAAAAAAACACTCTTCAAGAAAGTCATGAAAATAGGCATAAGTTACCAGACTACTACCTTAATGGCTTAAGGAAGTAAACCCCAAGAGAATATTAACAAGTGACAGCGAAATGAATAGCTGATGGTAAAGTCGGCCCAAATCCCACTGTTGAAAGAGGCTTATGCCCAGCAATGGACGTCTATCCGCTGATATAGAAAATTTACAAACAAGTCAAACAAAATTATATTATTATCTAGATGTGACCCATTACAGAAATACATTACTAGATTTCATTGCTGCTTTCTTTAGTAAAGTATTTTTAATGAAACTATCGTTTCATTTAGCTCAGAGTTTCCCAACTCTTTTTGTGTCGTAGACCCCTTGCTATGTTTGTTCCGTGTTGTGTAGACCCCCTACTTATCTGATATTGATTTCCTGTAAATTTCTAACTGCACATTCATTTCTAACTGAAGTTTAGTGTTAAAAAATTTAAAGTGAAAACACATGTTATTTATACATTTATTAATTGAATTTAAATTAAAACTACTCAAAATAAAATTTTGTATTTGTTATGTAAAATATACGT
>DWLS01007731.1:0-10478 GCA_018246255.1 Pachliopta kotzebuea | reverse complement strand
GACACACACAGTGACGGAAACGACGAACGATATCGTACACCGCGCGATTTAGACTATGCATACAATTATACATAACACAGCCGAGTCACCTATCGGCGCTGTAACGTGTTGCTATTTATAGCGAAACCAACTCTCAAATAAATTTCGCAATAAGAACTATCGTAAAACTTTAATTTAATCATCATCATCATGATCGTGCGGCAGTGAGTAAAGCATTTAACAAATCATTCATTCAACATGTGCCATACATATTTGGATGGGAACGTGAGGAGTTTTACTTTCGTTAAATATTATGTTTGTTAATGCAATACACGGCGCATTAATGTTACGGGCCGCACACGGCCTCACGAGGTGGAGGTGGTGGAGGAGGAGGAGGAGGAACGGCCCGCCGGCAACATTTTGACATACAATGTGACCCAACACGTAACGAGCCGTACCAGTCGAAAGTGAACGTACGGAGGAAGTGGAGTGAACCGGTAACCGGGCTGGTGTTATTTGGATCATGTGTGTGTGTGTCTGTCTGTCCTAATGCTGGTCGAACAGCTCCGGTCGATAGCCACTTCTATTGCGGAGCTAACATTTTTTTTTGGGAAATCTTTGTAAGATACCTTATGGAGGAAAGTCAAGGTTATTTGGAGATTTTTACTCATTAAAACCCCTTCAGTGGTTATCGTCAACCTTTGGAGAAATTACGGGATCTCCGAAACCCAATCACGGCCTCTATAACGCTATGCTTTTATTTTTTGAGGATATCTTCGAATAATACTTTGCCTTATAAAGGAAGGTCAAGGTTATGAGGAGATTTTGACTCATTAAAACCCCTTCAGGGGTTATCCTCAGTGTTTTGAGAAGTCACAAGATCTCCAGAACACAATCACGGCCTCTCTAACGCTATGCTTTTTTTTTGGGGAAATCTTCGAATGATACCTTGCCTTATGGAGCAAGGTTAAGGTTATGTGGAGATTTCCACTAAAACCACTTCAGTGGTCGTTCGCGTTTGATGAGGTTACTGGATCACCATTCGGAAAAAAACTCGAAGCTCGGAGCTGACCTGGCGCAACATCGGCCACCAGTATAATCCTGCCTGAACCAATAGCAGCCGCAACATGAGCGACCTCACACAACACAGATAAATGCATCCGGCCCGTTGTTTGCATATCGCATGCATAAAAAATTGTTTTAGGCTTCCGATAGCGCTATCTCGGGTTATCGGCTCCTCTCTGGACACCTATTCTCGTGTTCCCGCTCACTTGAAAGTTATCGAGGTTATTGGTTCGTTGCTACCTCACCCTCCCCCACCACAAGTTTTTTAATTCATTACGCAACCGGGTCACGTGGTGGAGGGGGAGTTGTACTGGAAAACAAGCTCGGCGTCGATAAGATTGACATGAGGCCGCATTCAAGTTGTAAACAAGTTATAACATAATGTAACCGTTTTCGCGGACGGGAGATAAGCCCGTCTCGCAACCCTCGAAATATTGGCCGGTTTTAGCCTTCACTGCGACTGACATACAGGCAGGTACAGGCAGACTACAGCCGCAATGAAACTCATCAGTACAGGCGTCTCATTTAGGGGGGATTTTGGGCTATACACACTGCTGACTCAATTCGGGTTGATGTGAAATCAAAGCCTGGTTTATTGATTAGCAGTTGAGTGAGTTATGTGGGACCTAATTCACCCCTGATTGAATCATGAAGTATATACTTTATTTTCGAAGCTGTTCGGTATATGTTCGTGGTGTGGTGGTGTGGATGGGGGGTGGGGAGTGTCGCCGCCTCACGCAGCGCGCATGCGCGTGCGCCCGCGCTGACCTGACCCAACGCAGCGCCGGTTCGCCGCGCAATCATATACACAAATTTTACTTTCCACATGAAATAAACATTACGATATTGTTTTAATGCGTTTGATAAAGTAATGAACGAATATTATACGGAGAGAAGGTAAATGGAAGAATGAGGAATGAGAAAATGTGATAGGATGAAGGATATGTGAAAAATTGGAATGAATGCACAAATTAAAATGACAACGAGTCTTGGCCCATACAGATCAAGGGAATGAGTGTAAAAAATAAAAAAATACAGCGAAATTTTCAAGTCAAACAAGGAGTTCACCTGATGATAAGTGTTAAACTTTTTAGGATGGTATACGTAGCACGGTATTGCGCTCGTCTTAAGACGTATGCTAAATATCGTTAACCCAATAATTTCAATTGGTAAATAAGATCCACGTGAACCCTCATCACTAGCTTGTGATGATATATAAACATTAAGTCAATTTATTATACTGTATTTTCTTTATTGAATCGATAATAATTTCATTACATTATATAGACTTGTGGGGTTTAAGGGATCCCATAATATATCACGGGACTGTAGCCAACCTCACCTACTCTCACTGTGCCGATCAAGAAAGTAGACTCTGGCTTCCGACCAAACCACACTGGACCAGCGTGGTAGGACATGGCCTGCATCTCCTAATATTGAGGAAGACACCCAGCAATAGACAGTCCCAGGCTGTTGATGATGATGATGATGAATCATTAACAAAACATAAGGCTCCGGTATTTGCCACATAAGAGGGTTAATCGTTCAGCTACACGTTAGTACTTACGCAATAGTGCCTAAAGTATCTAGACTTATCTCTTATCACAATAATTAGCCGGCGCATAGCGATGGTATCCAATCGGATTCTAATGCTGATTGTCTATGACCGTGGTATTTAAAAATTACTATCTAAAAGGAAAATATCAGAAATCACTAATATTAGTAAAGTCGATAGTAAGATAAGGTACATTAGCAATACTTTCTAACCATTTAATATTTTTACTTATCTCTCATTTAACTGTTGCGAGGTTAATGAGTATTAAGTTTTTAATGGTCGTATGACCTGTGACCATAAATAGGAGCCTAAATACACCATCTATTCAATTAAATCAGTGTTTCCCGTTACCAGTAATGTTCACCGCGAGTGTAAATTGAGCAATAAGAGCGTCACCTTGATTACGAAACGTACGGAACCCGTCGCCGTATCGCGCGACTGATGCAATCGAATCTAAAGCGATAATGACACATAAAAGGGTAAAGAAAGAAGAGAAAGAGGTAAAACTAAAAAGAAGAGCGAAAGGAAAATAGAAAGCGTGAAAGTTAGAAATGTAGGGAAAGGAAATAGAGAGTACAGAGAAAGAAAGCACAGTAAATGAAGTAAACCCTTTCCCCACAACACAAAGGGAAACGATTGTAAAAAAAATGCAGTTAGTTTAACACTTAATATCACGTGCTTTAATACATGTATCAAAGAAGAAAACCTGGTCACACTACGGCACTGCGAATTACCGAACTCTCGGACAATTCACTCTCTCGCCTTACTCCTCTTTCTACTACGGTAAGGGTACTTTTCATACCTCATGACATGACTTCCGCAGCCAAGTCGAAGAGCTTAAGTCATCCTAGTACGCTGAGCACCGCATTTGACCCAAGAGATCACAGAAGGCCCTATGTTCAAAAGCCTATTTTCAAAAAAAGGGAAGAGTCATTTGCTAATTTAACGCGCTTTACCAACATAGACCACATCATCACTTAACACTAAGCGGTATTGTGTTTAAGTAACTTTATCTTTAAAAAAAAGGCTGATGATGATGATGTACCAAGTTGAGTAAAATTTCAACAATCAACCAAACTCTATGACGAATGATGTCATCGGAATTGTATCAGTGACTTCACTGTTGCATGCGTACACTGCCACTGGTAAATAAATGACAACATTTTTCTTTCAAACAGCTATTCGCTGTGAACAGTGCAGTAAACTTTACAGTTCATTCAAGTTTAGCATTAACTATTATTATTGTATACTGCTCACTTTCGGTCCGGTTCGTATAGTAAACTTTTACATTACGACTTTATTGTAATTGTAATTAATTATAAGTTAATACTTAATTACTTAATTATATATTTAAACAAGTTAAGCGGGTGGTGGACGCGTTAGTGCGAAATCGTGCGGCGCGCTGTCGGAAGCAGGGAGTAGGGGGATGCGCGGGCGCAAAGCGGACGCGCGCCTGTCTGTATGTATGTGTGTATGTGTGTGTGTGTGCGTGCACGTACGCGTGTATATGTGGTGTACGTGCCTGTGTGTGTGAGAGCGCTCGCGCCTGTGTGAAGGTCAACCGGCGGCGTCATTTCCTGGTCATTGCCTGCGCCGCATCCGACGCCAGCCGCCGCACACCAGCACAACACCACATCGCTAGGGTTACCATTTACACACATTTCTACTACAGATCTTACTGTTTAATTTTTTTTATTAAAATTTTAATTAAAAAGCTGTAGATTCGCTATACAAAACAGTTCCGGCTGGTGATACAGTTTTAACTTAATCCGCACGTTTAATGGAACCGATGAAAGCCCTGAACTTGGTGCGCCGCTTTCCGGTCGTGCAGGAAGCTGAAGATGTACCCATTGTACTAGCCCGGAGGATATGACTCTGAATAAAAACCGCATTGTTTACGAATTACAATCGCCCTAGGACTACTGCTCATTACGAATTCAGACTACCAACTCTCTTATAACAGTGTTCCTCAAGGTGGGGTTATAGGACCCATAAGGGTGCAATCTTTTCATTTAGGAGAGCCATCTATAAATTAGTATATATAATTTACAGTTTTTTTGTAATTTTTGAGACGGCATTGGATAAAAATCGCAAAGTCCGAGAGAGATATAGAAACAGTTTCTATTCAAAAGTGGGACATGGAAGACCATGAAGCTTAGGAAAAGACTTTTTTATAACATTTGTTAATGTTTTAAATTCATTTTTATGTATATTAATAAGTAAATAGTGAAAATTAATGAAGTATTGAAGATCCACCTCTATCTCAGCTCTCATGTGAGTGGTCTGGAGAAAATGAGACGGGCATAACCATTATTTGCACGGTATCTTTTGTTACCGCACATGCAATTCCACCGATTACACTATCTCTTCCGTTTCGAAAAAAACATCAGGGTTGCGATAACGGTGTTGTTGTTCGCGTAACGAGTGCGCGTGCGCAGCTCGGTTGCTTGGAGGAAATGCTCTGCCCGATAACATATCTCGCTAATATTGTTTATCGCCGGTTCGAGATAAGATTTTGGCGAACCCAACCACCAGATCAACACGTCGGCGGGACGTCATGAGCCCCTCGCGACGGACCTGAGCCTGGCGCCACCGGTTCCCTTATCGTTTGGTACGGGAGCGCTTAATGAGGAACTCATTAAGCACAAGTGACAACGTCCTATACGATATTTTAACGATTAGCTTGGTTTTGATGCCGCTGATGCTGTACCGGCAGCTGCAGCGAGGATTGTCATCGTACTCGGACCGGCGAAGTTACTGCATTAATTATATTGCTTATATGTTGCGCAGTACACGCACACCCGTATACGCTGTTAGATATGAATAGGACACACGATCTCCGCAGTGTGTGTGCTCCCCGCTCCCCCCACCTCCCTCCCTTTCCCCCGGCCGCGGACGTCTGGAGCGCGGGCCCCCTCGCACACCAAGTAGCCGCTATTAGAGGCAGTAAAACAGCACATCAGTTTGTATCGCAAGAGGTTTGTGGGGTAACCCATTTATTGCGAGCGCGGGATGCGCGGGAGGAACCGGTCTCACCGCTTCCCCCTCCTATCCCGGCTCAGCGGTCCGCATACTTGCATCCGGGAACAAAGCGATCCCGGAGCCGGTGCAGCGCACTGTGCCCGCTATTACCGTTGGACACGGTCCAGTTCGCGTGCCCCGGGCCCGCGCTGCCGGCTGGAGATGACATTCTAGAGCCGGCCGTGAAGCCGCGCGTAACCTTGATAATGCAGCAGCGAAACCAGTAGGATGCGTCCCACCGCGTTTAAAAATAGAAACGGCGCCGCATAAAATGCAATGCTTTTTTTCGTTGTGTTCTGCTGGCGCGCGCTGGAAAGGGCTGGCTGCAGGGACGGAGTCAGGGTGAGGGGGGATGGAGAGGGGTGGGAGTGTGCTCACCAGCGCTACCGTTACACTGGCCGGCTGAACACTGCGACCACCCCGCGACCACTTGTTGCCGCGAACGTCCCGTGTGAAACTCGCTCCTCACAACAAAACAAATTCATTTTCATTTCACTACGTTCACTTTTCCTCTTATTAACTAATAACTATATATTCTTTACTCGAGAAGTGTATATGTAAACAATGTACACGTACATATCTAATTAAATGTATTTATTTAACTGCCAAAATATAACAGTTAAGGAGTTTCTTTAATGTTCTACTGACCTGGACACGGGACTACGATCACCTGTGGAATCTGTGTTTAGGTTGACATTGCCGAGTGTAATACATGACCTGAAATAATTTCTATGGCCTTATTTCTGTAACTTAATTTTAACTGAAGTAACAAATTGTAAGTAAACGAACATTCAACTCAATTGGACATTCCTATGATTTGCTACGCGCCTCTGTTCGGTATGTTATATTATTGGACGAAGAAAATCGCTGCATATTTATAGGATATTGGGAGAAAGTAATAAATAAGAGTAAGACTTAGTCCTTAAAAATAAAGAACTTGACGCAATAAATAAAAATGTACAAAGGAAGAAATAAGGATAAAGGGATAAGGACAGACTGTAAAAGGTAGAGGACGAGATGCAAATAATCAAAAGGATAATAAAGCATTTGATGTGTGGACGTGCGGCGAATTTGGTCTGAGAGGCGATGCATGGAAGAAGATATAAGATATGTAAATAACTAGTGTGAAAGATAATGAAAAGAATGATAGCATGGGAGTAGAGAAACAGAATGAGAGAAAACATGTCCCTTACCCAAAATGCAAAGGAGAACGTTTGTAATAAAAATATATATTATTAGGTGTGTTACTCAGACACGGAAACGCATGTGTTAAGGAAAATTATTATCTGTGCGCGTAGTTTATAGTTTTGTGTGTGTCGGTGTGCGCGTGCGCAGTACGGGCACGTCTGCGCTGCGTCGTGAGGAAGTAGGATTTCCTTTGAAAGTTGTTCAGCGTTGGGTATAGACGACGGCGCGCATCGCATTTGCCTCACGTTTAGACGCATTTTTTTTATTCCTCTCCATCCATAAACTTGGTATGAAGTTTAGACGTTTGATGGGCAAACTAACGAGCGGATAGACGCACGGGCTGCGGGGTCGTCGGCCGCCGATAAGCAGCGCGGAAATAAGCCACTTAAATAGTCACCGTCATCACCGTCCCAATAGATAAGCGACCACTGCTGGACTGTAAGATAAATATTTTAAAGAAAATGGCGGCGCACGAAACACCGCCGATATACCTCTCCTCTGTGCGGTACCCGAATAGCTTTGTAACAGGTTTTAGTAGTCGGTTCTCAAACAAATTTATTCCAAATGATCACTTATAGAAAGAGAACTTAGATCTTAGCCAAAAAGCCAAGAAGCAATGAGGTGTAAGGGGTCCCACACCAACTCATGTGACCCAAGCCAACCTCACTTGCAGGAGAACCTTGCTAATCAATAAACGAGACTTTGGCTTTTGGATAGTGTGGTGATGTCCCAAATCTCCCTCGTCCCCCTATTTTAGAAGGCTTACATCCAGCAGATTATATATACTAATATTGCAGTTTAACTACTACACAACTGTCGAAACGTAGTGTAGTTGGCAGTGACGATCTGGTTGAATTGCCAATTATTTAATTAGGAAATAGCAAAAATATTTAGGAACACATAGTTACGTCGGTTTGGTCTAACAGCCTCTTGGTATTGGTAAATCGTGGTACTCGCTGAAGGAAAACTGCGAGCGGGGCCCGCCTGGATTCCAAGCATCGGGGTCAAGGCGAGCCTCCGCCCGACCCCCGGACTCCTCACTTTCTTATCAACGCTTAACTACATTTTAGTTGCAACTCCGCCGGCACTTACCAATTGTTACGGGTAATACATACGACTAAATAGTGGTAATTCTCCGTTACTAAAGACCGTCTACGTAGGTACCACCGCAGCTCCTATTGCAACCGCCAATTAGCAATGTACAAACCATGATCTCGATTGATGGGTGCTGTACGGTATTGAAATTAAGGAGGTAATGAGACCTAACACATATCTCAAGGGTACTTAAATTACTTATACAAACATTGTCTCGTATATATGAATATTATTATCTAATCGATATTTTTTCTGCTGCGACTAAACTTAAACATTTTCGTTTGGTTCCTTTCTAATCAATACTGAGAGATACAACTGAACGATTCACTGCGGCGGCTGTTATTAATTTTGTTGTTGCAAATAATTTTAGTAGATGTTAGCTGTCTATGTTCATAACTACTCGGGCGCAAACTACTAGATGGCGCTAAGCGTATTTTAAAACGCGATACCGTTTGCTTAACGCAACAACAAATGTTTGCTGACAATTTCTTTGGCAGTCGTTAATGAAGTTATTGTACGCAGTGAAGTGTTTAATTGAATGTACATTCGGATTTGCAATTGGCAATAACTACGTAAACAGTCCGCTGCGTGCAAAAGTTGAAATCCAAAAATAATTGTTAGCCGTTTTAAATTAAAGATTTTTCATTTGAATTTACTGTACTGCAACGTGTGAAATAACGAAATCTCCGGTTGCAAGCTTAGTAATTTGCTGGACGTGATCACTGAAATAGGCGGAGGAGAGGGAGTAGCGGGAGGGGAGAGGCGAGTTCTGTCAAATTTTGTTTACAAAATAAATGGGCATAGTTTAAAAATACACAGATTGTCCTAAGCGGGTCCCGTCCGCGCGCTGTGGGAGCGCTCTGCTCCCACGATTGTTTAGCTGGTCTCGTTCGTGTAATGCAATGTTGCTCACCTCCACCTCACCTACCTCCCCCTCCTCCTCTCGCGCCCCCCGCGGGCAGCTATTGTTTGGGCCGCGAATAATCTTCGCCACCACTTGCGTAACAAACCGATTAGTAAAGTCAAGCGAAATGTTAAAACTTTTACGTGGAGTCGTAAGCTCGGCTTGCCTCTTCGCAACTTTATACTCCGGGACACAGTATTTTGGTAGACATGAAATAAGACTCATCAACTCGTATTGGGCCAGAATGGTGGTAGAGTGCCCAAATCCCCCAATTATCTAGTCGTCTATCCGCTGATGTTGTAGACCAGATGTAAACATGTAGTATATATATGTTGTTGTCCGTGTTCCAGTTGGCGCGGTGAACGAGCGCGATGCGTACGGGTACGGGTACGGGGGCGGAGGCGCCGGCGGCGGGGCGCACCACTTCGCCGCGCCCGCGCCGCCGCCGCTGCCCCACGACGACCTACCCTACTCGGTGTTCGACTTCGGCGACTACCAGCGGCACCACCAGCACAACAAGCTCAAGCCCAAGAAGAGGCCGAGGAGTGACGCGCCGCCGACGCCCGGCGTCAAGCGCAAGAGCCGGGAGGGCTCCACCACGTACCTCTGGGAGTTTCTCCTGAAGCTCCTCCAGGACCGGGAGTACTGCCCGCGCTACATCAAGTGGACGAATCGCGAGAAGGGCGTCTTCAAGCTCGTGGACTCGAAGGCGGTGTCGCGCCTCTGGGGCCTGCACAAGAACAAACCGGACATGAACTACGAGACGATGGGTCGCGCGCTGCGGTACTACTACCAGCGCGGGATCCTCGCCAAGGTGGACGGCCAGCGGCTCGTGTACCAGTTCGTGGACGTGCCCAAGGACATCGTCGAGATCGACTGCTCGCTCGCGTAGACGCGCCGGTCGATGTGCTCGAGTGCTGTGCGGTCCGGTCTCCGGTCTCCGGGACTTTCCGTGTGCGGACTGGACCCTCCGTCACACGCGACCGGTGATGGGCCCCCGCTCTTTCATTAAATTTTTTCACTAACTACTTAATAGTAAAATTTGTCTACTTTTCAAATGATACAGCGCATCACGTTCCCCGTTCGCTTCTAATGTTGTCCTTAAGGTGAATGTTGTTCTCAACTCGTACTAATTATAATCTTTATTACGGAATTTAATATTTATACAAAAATAGGAGAGACGAAATTGATTGCTCAAATGTTTATATACACCTATTTTTAGGGGAATTTCAGAAAGGAACACTAAATTTGCTAGATGTTGTTATATGGGTGCGGAGTGGATTTTTGTATGATGTTGAAACGAATTTTTTAATGTTTGTAATGAAGTTTCTATACATATATAATATTACATATTTATAGTCTGTAGAACAACTTCCTCGAACGAAATCAGAACTTCCTACCTCAAAACTAAGCAAAAGTAAAATAACATATTATATATAAATATACAAATTATTGGAAACGGTGAGACAGTTTTTACGATTTGCAATAATTATATGGAATATAGTCTAAATAAGAGTTTATATTAAAGAAATATTTACGTAAATTGTTTATATGATTGTAAAGATGATATCGTACGTAACGTACAAACATTTGTGCTTGCACGGCTACGGTGGTAACAAAACTCAATATATCAAATTATATATATATATATATATATCTATATATGTATAT
>DWLS01007730.1:0-10479 GCA_018246255.1 Pachliopta kotzebuea | reverse complement strand
GAAATAAATAAAGAAGGAAATAAATAAATAAAGAAACCCAAAAGACCCTTACCCACAACACGAAGGGGAACGAGTACTATTAAAAATTTGAATACAGTAATGTTTGCATATTACTATTTGGCGGTAGGAATAATAGCTGTTTTAATATATGCTTTAATGCACGTGATATTAATTGGTGTTATACTAACTGAATGAACGACTAACGATTCGAACCCGGTATCCCCGGCGTTCAAACCACTATACTATCAAGATTCTATATATTACTATTTGACCGTAGAAATAGGAAGCTGCTGCTGATACCTATTTAGACGGTCTCCAGCAAGAAACTTAATAGATAACTAATACATATCAACTTACCAAATTTTGTTTGCGTTGTTTAGAACTATTGTGCTGTTATTTTGTCTGATATTGTTATTTATTTAATTATTTGTATAATAATGACAATAAGTTAAGCAATATACAATGACCGGACAATGACAGACCCTCTGTACGTTTGTCACAAATATTGAAACGTTCTAGCGCCGTTTGGTAAGTTTTTATTTGAACATGTGCCTCGCACTCGATTGTTAATTCGTCCGAGTGTTTATTCGATGATAATCGAGTGCTTTCCGGATTAATTTCACTCCCCCGTTGTTTTTAAAGAAATTGCCGAGCGAGCGACTCCTCGAGTGTCGCTCAAGGGCCCCGCGCCGCCCGGACACATGTCTCTTTCTATTATGCTTTCAATTTTCTCCGAATAATTGTTTGTATTGATTTCCCTTTTTTTTCTGCTTTAAATTTGTATAGTTACTATTATTGTTTTTCGGTTTATGGCTTCTACTGCTCTGCGCAATAATTTCGCCAATGTTTAATGATGGTGACTACACGGGGGATAGATAATTGTTCGGTATAAAAGTGAATTTTTGCTAATATGAAAGAGAATCCAAAATTTTGGCGACGATTTTCAGACAACTCAAACATATAGCACGTTGTTCAGTAAATCGTGTAAAAAACATTATCAAAGAATATTTTATTTATAAAATGCATTGCGTTTTCTTATTTTTATTTTAATTGTTACTAACACTATTGTTAAGATTTAATTACTAACCCATTACGGACCAAACAGTTGTCCGAAATAAAATTATTTTATTTATTTTCGTCAGTGTCAAATGAACGCCATTTTAGAACTCCAGTTACTACTAGTCAATTTGAAATAATTAATTTTTTCCTTTTCGCGCAGGCTATAGTCTTTTGACCATACCGCCTAATCTTTCGTAGATTTTTTTTCCTTCATTATATTTTAACTTCATTTATGTCTATCGTAAATTAATAATAAATAAATAAATAATTCTTTATTTCAGACGTAAGGTCCATATAAAGCGGCAAAGTAATTAATTAGTTAATTTCAAATTCTTTTCAAATCAATCATGTCAAATCATTGTCAAGTAGTTTCAGATGTATTATCATTTGTTTTGTCAGTGGTCGACTCCGTGCAAATATCGTACATATAACAATTTGAAATAATATGATCATGGTATTAATTTATCACTAATGAAAAGGCAAAGGATTTAAGTCCATACAGCCAGTCTGAAATAATTTTGACAGCCGCGACCCGCGCTTTTTAATTTTTCATCTTTATAGGTTATGTACAGATAAAAAGTAATGATTCATCAATCTTTTTACAACCAAAAATTTTGTTATTACACAAATATATATATTTTTTTTATTAAATACTTAATATGTAAGTAAGTAGTAATTTAAATATTTTGTATACTCGTAATGTTGGCTTACCTTAATATATATTCTTTTTTCAGCATAAGTGAATTGTTAATATTCTTGCGAGAAATAAAAACTCTATTACCTTAGATTAGTGCCAATATCTAAGTTTAGTAAGTAATATAAGTATTAGTAGTTAGTAAATAAAGTATTTTTTTGTTCTCATTACTGTTACATATTATTTAATTTTAAGGAATATAGAAAAGAAACTCATTCAATTTGTTATTTTTATTACAGAAATGTATTTTTATGTTTTAATTAAAACCCTGATACAAAAATTCAAACGTATAAACTAATTTAAAACAAACTAGTATAAAATGATAACAATTAACAAACTTTAAATAAACAATTATAACCTAAACAATAGTTACTAATACAAACCTACTATTATATACTAGATTAAAAATATATGAATTTATAGTTTCGGTGGGAAAACAATATTCTTGTTTTTGGATACAAAATTAATTATTAATAATAAAAAAACAATTAAATGCTTAATTATATATAACTTATCAAAAATGATAAGATATTACGAAGATACTTCCTTTAATTTAGTATTAGTTCTAATTAACACTATCACAAAATAATAGGCACTATTCTTTTCTGTTACAAATCATAAAAATCAAACAATTCATTAATAGTATCAATAGATCAGAAAATTAGTTTATTTAGAAAACAGTATAAATGATTTTAACAAGCTTAGTGTTGCCCTCGTTAATAAAATTGTCAACGACGTAAACAATATTTACATTTAAAGTACACAAGTGACTTAATTAAAACAATTTTCTATTGCGCTTTTCCTTATCATAAGTATTAATAATATTTTTTTTTATCAACTTATTAAATGATTACTTAAAAATTTATCATTATTTACAATGTTAATGTAATGTATATATATGTACAGAAGTCACGGAACCCAATCCATCCCCTAAATGCTAGTACTTTCTGCTGATCAACTAACAAGGCTCCGGCTCTACAACGACCAGCTTTGGGCCAGTGTTGTGGGAGATGGCCCAAACCCCACACTATTAGTGGAAGCCTACATCCAGCGGTGGACATATATCGGCTGATTATGAAATGTATATTATTAAAAGCTATATATACAATATTTCTTCATGATGTACGAGCATCAAACTTTCCTTTTTCTACATTAAATCTTATATTTTTTTCAAACAAAACCTCTTTGCTGATATCTTATGTGAATGATATGTAGATATTCATAAATACATACTTATTGTTTATTGTACAATCTATGACTCAATTGACATTTCATTGGTTTATTTGTTATCTGTGAATTTTTCGTAGCGTTTCAAAGAAAATAATATTTATTATAGAAAAGAGAACCATAAACCATATAATGTATAGTTTGCATGTAAAAATAATTATAGACTATGTAATGTATAGTCTGTATGTAGAAAGAATCAAAGACTATAAAAATAAGCATAGACTATATCATCTATAATGTTTGGTTATTTTTATATAATATTGTCTATGGTCCTTTTTTCTTTAAGAAATTATGAAATATCATTTTAAGATTTTTTACGCTGTTTTTTATTAAGAAACGACCAATATAAAAAACTTTTGTTGATAGTTTTTATTATCTGTGGATAATTTACATTGATTGTAGTGTTACCTATATTTACATTTACAAGTTTTAGGAGGGAACTTTGAAAGAATTCGTGAAGTTGATATGTTTACAAAGCCTCAACAAAAACTAGATCAGATAAATCTAGGTTTTAAATATATGACGTAAAATTATAACAAAAGAAGTATTTAGGTTTTGATGTTAAATAGGCAAGTCTAATAAACTAAGTATTGTTAACGGATTATTTACTGGTGGTAGGTTTCTATTTCTGGTGGTAATTACTGAGGTAATATTTATAATTCTATATCTCAACACCACATTGTGTAGGCATCACTTATTATCAGGTGAAGATCTCGGATTTTTTTGTATCAAATAAAAAAGGTATGTACATGATTAAATATAGTAACTGTAATGGTAATAATTCTGTTACCGGAGACCGTCTATTTAGTTACCATCACAGCTCAATATTACTGAGTTGCTGAACGGTGATGTATATATAGTATAAAGTACATATAGATATATAACATAGTATTAATTCTAGAAGATTCCACATAACCCGTTGGAAGAACACTTCGGATTTGATATGATAAGCGAACACTGTACATTAACTATCCCAATCATAACAAACACCAGCTAATCACCAACACCAACAAAGTCAACTGGATACTTCATCACGCCTTCCAAGTTAGATGCTGTCGGGGCTGTCTCTCTCCTGCATGGAGGTGGAAGGTCGCTCCCAATGAGGTACAGGCCTGGCTGGGAGCGGAACCGGTCTTCATATAACATGTTGGGGTGGTTCTTCGTCGCTCTTCATGAGGACGTAGGCGAGGGGGCGCTTGAGGTCCGATGGTGGGGGCGAGGGGCTCCGCCGCGGGGGGCAGCCGCAAGGAGAGAGGGCGTTGCTGTAGAACGCGCTACCGTACAGCGCGCCCCCGTATAACGCCTGTCCAAATAAATTATCTATTTAGTACTGACTATCATTTAATCAAGTATGTGTATTCCGTTGTCTTCGCGCTCTACTCAAAAACTAAATAGAAACTTTAATATTGAAGCGAGCACGGAGATGGTTTCTACCCACATCCGGTTTCAGTCAGCCAACCGGAAGTGGAACTTAAAGTCGTTAAGTACCATAACTATGCATGTTTTGAATATTCCCATACAAGTATGTTCCGTATAAATATTACTATTTATATTTACTTCCGGCATAACCGGTCAACCGGAAGTGAGACCAAAATTCCCCAAGTACCTTAACGGTGCATATTTTTGATATCTTTATTGAAGTAAAAGTATTCCTCGTCAAAAAAAAAAAAATTTTTATGTACTTCCGGTTCTGGTTGTCCAACCGGAAGTTATCCAAAATCTTTATACCGTATATAGATATATCGCAAAATTGACAGTGAGAGGAACGGCGTTACACAGACACAGAGTTTATTTATGTATTAAAAATAAAAAAAAAATCTGAAAAACAAAGGTTAATCTTCACTTCCTATCTTCACTTCCTATCTTCTTCTCTTATACAACTATTTACCTCTTCATACCTATCTATACTACTCATCCAATACTACCTTAATTTTTTATATATATTTACCTTATGGTAAGTGATATGCTTAGGACGTAACGCTGGTTAACACATTCACCGCCAAACACTCGGATCCGAGTACATAAGGACCGTAGTTGTGTCTCCAAATCAGGTTTGAAAAGACTGTTAACTCAATTTCCTTTTTTTTTTAAAAAAAAACATTTTTTTACCACATACAATCAATAGTTTACATGTTTGTTGATAAATAAGATTTCAAAATAATTGGTTTCCATAGATGATGTATTTATGTGGCGGTGAATGTGTTAAGATGGTAAATACAGCACCACATTGCGCTCATAGTTTGTAGAAGTAAGTGTTAAATCTAATTACCCCAGTAATTTCAGTAACATACATCGTCATCAGGTTAAATACGTTCACTATTGGTCATAGACTTCACCTTATAATGGATGGACTTGGGCCATCACCTGACTGGCCCAATGCGGGAGAGAGTCGCGTTGTCTATGTGGGTATTACCTCAGCTGCTATTTCTACTAAATAGTAATGAGGAAACATTACTGTGTTTACTGAAGGTTGTTGTATGTGATATTACTGGGGTAACGAGAGTTAATATATTACATCTCTCTTAAACAGCGGTATGTTATGAGCAAGCGTATCACTTACTATCAGGTGCAGTTTACTGCATAGTAGTTAAACTGACCTGCAGATGAGCCAGCTCCGCTGCCAATTTTCCGTCGTCTGTTGGCAGCTTCGCGAACGGGTAGAACGGGTACGGCAGCGGCGGGAACAGCGCCCTCCCAAGGTCCGGCTTCTCCGGGAGCAGGTGATGGGGAACTGCCAACTGCGGCACAGGATGAGGGAGAGACGGTGTGATCAGCCGCGGCACTGGCGCCATCAGGCCGCCGATGCCGAAGCCGAACTTCGGTTCCTTCTTCACGAGCGCCTTCGGTTTCCTCCGCGGCCGGTATTTGTAATCCGGGTGCTCCTTCATGTGCAATGCCCTGTGGAGAAAGAATCCAGATTAATTCCTGGTAAGAGATCCCACACAACTCACGGGATCCAAGCTAACCTCACCCGCATTGGGCCAGCGTGGTAGGAGACGGCTCAAATCCCTCTACTATTGAAGAAGTTAATATCCATCGGTGGACGTCCATTCACTGATGAATTAAAGCTATTTCTGATAAAGGTTAAGTACTCCAATTCAAGAGTTGGTGCGTCTAATCGGAGCATACCGTTCACCTGATAGTAAGTGATCTTGCGTATAACATTTCGCTGGTTAAGATGGTAAACACAGCACCACATTGTAGTCACCTTTAAATATATTTTAAATCTCGTTACTGCAGTAATTTCACTAGCATACCCTTCAGTAAACACAGTAATGTCTGTATATTACTATTTGGCGGTAGGAATAGGAGCTGCTGTGGTTTGTGGTGTATGAGAGAATTTTTTTAATCTGGTGGAAATGTCTTTGCTTATGCCTTCGCAAGAGTAAAGCTTATGTCGGACTTGCACCGACTGAAATCTCTCTCTTCTTTCGTTTCACGGGAACGCTTTGGGGATACCTTTGCGACCACCAGTATTTCTTTTTATACCACTAAGCTAGCAAACAAGCATACAGCTTTCCTGATGATAAGTCACCATAGTCCCTACAGACCTTATTACGGCCTTTTTGAGGAACTGTACTGAACTGTGTTTCTGTAGATCCTTGGACAAACCTCGGAGTTCATCCCTAAATTGATGGTTCTTATGTTGGCAATCGCGCCAGTAGCGCGATCCGAAAAGAAAATTAGAGGAAGAAAATGGGCTGTCAATGGCGCCGGCTGTCAAGCGAGGCGATTTGGAACAAAAAGGCGATTGAGTATTTCTTCTTCTTGGAATCTCTGAAGGAGAATATACTGTGTGCTGTGCTAGTATATATTAGTTTTAGCTAACACTTAAAGGAAAATTTCTTTAAAATCAGATCATATTGACCATTGTAGTTCTGAAGTATCATGATGATGATATTATTTTTTCCCTGTGGGGAAAGGCAAAGAACTTAAGTCCATACAACCAGGTCCTGTTCTTGGTTATTATGTGAAAATATTGGTAGTTTTAAGGCCGAAGCCACGTCTTCATTATCCTTGATTGCAAGGCCGAAGCCATGTCTCGTTTTATTGTTATTATAAGGCCACTTCTTTGATATTTTGAATTGGTCGAAGTCACATCCATAAGCAATAATAGTAGAATTCAAATAAAAATTATTTATATTACCAGGTGCTTCTTACAAATCTGATGTTAAGATGAATTCAAAAGTATGTCCGTTCAATACAATCAGTCAATCCGCGGGAGTACAATCCAGACGTTTCCACTTTTCCGCTTAATCCTTTCCATATATAATCCATTGTAACTTAATATTTTCACTTTGTGATAGAATATTATTTATTAAATTCAAAATTTTTGGTATAATAACAGCTCAGAAAATCCTCTGAAGTGTGAGGATGAACTCCCTGCCGATGACGAGCGGTGAAATGTGTGAAAAAGTTATTTAGAACATTAATGCAGTTAGACGGGATAATCTTCAATTAGTAGCGTGACTATCGCGTTTAATTATTTAACATGGTCACACTGTCCGACCTGCTCGACAAAATGGCGCAATGTAAGGCCACTGGACGGAATAACATTATTATTTATGCAATAAATCGTACAATTGTACAGAGCGCGCGCCGCCCTTAAAACAACAATGTAGATTCAACAATGCGCGGATTATTGCATTGTCCGACTCACAATCGACTGTTATTCTATACCCGTCACTACGTACACCGCACGAGCACTCGATTACCAACCTTATTACGTATACGTAAGGTTTAAATTCGTTTGCGTTCGATATGGTCGGGTTGTACAGAGGAGGCGACACAGCATCCGATTATGAGAGCTTTGTGATAGAATCGCGCGATTGTCAGCGAGTCGGCTGTAATTATTCGTATGGACCGAGGGCTGGGTGATAGTTCGCGTCCGACCCTGAGCCTATTACTGTTTGCTGAACGTATTTATCGGCACTGCATTTTCCGTGTGATTAGAGGTGAAGTTGGACCTCCAACGCAAATTGGAATGCGACGCGTGTAAGATGAAGAGATGGCAAAAGTTATAAGAGAAAGAGCAAAGACAAAAATAAAAGGAAAAGAGAGAGTAATGAAATCCTAGTCGAAGAGGAAGGAACATTAAAAAATGCAGATTGTACGCTTGCTTGAAAAGATCATAAACCTTTTTATTTTATCCAACGAGCCAATGCACTGCACTACATTGCGCTCATCGCTTTTAAATACTAATTATTATTACCCCAATAATTTTACTAGCTAAGAAACTTCATAAAGCCTGTGTATCGGCTGCAATAGGAGCTGCGGTAGTACCTACCAAGATGGTCTCCATCAACGGTGTTATTTTTTTGATTAAAATCTTCGAAAAGATACCTTCTGGGTGGAAGTCAGGGTTATTGGAGATTTTGATCCACTAAAACTCAAACGAAGATCGTCCTCAGCGTTGAGAGAAATCACGGGATCACTAATCAACCACGGATTCTTTAATGCTACGCTGAGATTGCTGGTCCCAAGAATTAATTTATACAGTCCCCAACACCCTACCAGCAACGGTGACTTACCACCAAATAGTCTTTTGATGTTAGCGAGAGGCAGAAGCTTGATAGGTGAAGAAAGAAGCTTATGGTCAGAAGTCTTGGATGTAATAAATGGAGACCATAGTACCCGTAAGGAGGATCCACCAGATCTGAGTGATCGTAAACGTTCTTTTGCAGGAAAGTATGAGAAAGGCAACAAACAATTGGGATTTTGGGGCATTGCAAGTAAATGATGACCACAACCAGTTCCTCAAGACTGAAAGGAGTAAGATGTAACATATTAGCAATAGCTTTAATAAATTATCTTCTGATCTTTTATGTTTTAAAATCAATTTCCCATAAAATGGGATAAGGAATTTTGCTCTTTTTGACTACTTTAACTTTCCTTTCTTTCCCTAAATTTACACTTTGTCTGTCTTCTTTCATTCCTTTCACAATTTTCTCTTCATTTATTATCTGTTGATTAAAATAACAGGAAGTATTACGTAATATTTTTTTGAATACTATCGATGTTATATTATCTAGTATGTGTCTATCGTTCATTCATATCCCACAATATCAACTGCAAACAGCGATCGATTTCGGAGTGTTCGGGTAAAAAAAAAAACCCGGGGTCGCCGACCGGGACACTATCAATTCCTTCATTACTGTGTTTGCGATCCAAATAAACACGATAAGAGTAAGGAGGAATAACGAAATATCTTGCCCGAAATAATATAAAAACGTATCAACCTCTTATCGGTTACTTTTTGGCGTATCTCGGTCCGAGTTAATCGAATTGGTCAAACATCGATGTGTTATTATTTCGTTTGTTATATTGATATTGTTATATTCGATATTATGAAGTATCGATTTCATAATTTTTTTGTATATAATTTCTGCTTTTCCCTGATATTATTAATCAGAGCTTTTTAACTTATATTTCCATCGTCTAATACTTATGTTATTTTATCATCTACTATAACAAAACCTGTACATACATATATAGTCACTTTGAAATATTCTTGTTTCTATTGATTCCTTATATATATATTATTATATGCTCAGCAGTGGATGTCAATTAGTTGAAATGATGATGATGATAGACCTAGGAGGTTCGAGATGCTGTGGTAGGTGAAGTGAGAAAGTTAGATTTAAAGCTCATAACAAATAATAATCATTATATGGTACATACATATAAATGCAAAAGAAGATAAAAATGTATACAAATATGGAAATATATATAAATTAGTAAATATATAAGGCAACCTAATCCTATGATTTCAAGTTCCCATCCACCAGTCTCCTGGAATCTTCTTTGTTTGTATCCCTTTGATATCATCAGGTGAATTACATGGTCGTGTTGCCTGAACTGTGAAGAAGTTACCGACAATGTCGGTGAAATTTTGAAAAATAATACTTTAATGGGACCTTTGGGGTCGTGTGTGGTTAGGATGGGGGTTCTCATTGTGCTCTTAACGACTCCGACGGAAGATAGCTGGACTTGGTCTCTGAATGATTCAGTTCCCGGGACAGGCTATACTACCATAGTATTAGAGAAGCCGCGGTTGTGTTACAGAGATCCTGTGACCTCACCAAAAGCTGATGACTACCACCGTAATGATTTTATTGGCTAAAAATCTCCACATAAACTTGACTTCACCCCAGAAGACAAGATATCTTTTCAAAGATTTCCCAACAAAGTAGCTGAACGGTTCTCTATTATAGGTTGAGGAAGGAAATTGATATCTTTAAAGTACAAAGGAGTTTAATGAAAGCCGTGATAGTCTAATGCAGAGTTCCCCAAACTTTTTGTGTCGTAGACCCCTTGCTATGTTTTTCCGTGTTGTGTAGACCCCCTACTTACCTGATATTGATTTATTTTAAATTTCTAACTGTAGTTAAGTTTAGTGTAAAAAACTTAAAGTAATAACATATGTTAATTTATACATTTATTAATTGAATTTAAATTAAAACTTTGTGGTCGCAAAAATTTAAAATGTATTGCGACCA
>DWLS01007729.1:0-10482 GCA_018246255.1 Pachliopta kotzebuea | reverse complement strand
GCACCCTTCTACTACAACATAGTAATGTTTGCATGTAACTATTTGGCAGTAGAATAGGATCCCACCTATACCATACAATACCTAATTACGTATATATTAATAAAAATTTAACCAACGATAAAAAATAGTGTTAAAGGTTTAACGTACTATATATATATATATGTGTATTGTTAAAGGCTGGGCTAATTGCGTTCCTTGGGAGAGGTTAATGTCCAGCAGTGGACTGCCACAAGCTGATGATGATGATATAATATGTATATAGTAGTTTTAGCAATTAGTTAAATAGGTTGTTAAATGGCTCAAGTAACTGTATTTTTTTTTTTAAATCGAACAGGCGACGGAACAAGCAAGTAAGTGATAGGCTTGCTTATAAGATGACGCTGGTTAAGGTTGTATACTCAGCACCACATTGCGCTCTTCACCTAGAGACTTATGATAACTCTCGTTACTCTAGTAATTTCACTAGCATTCATCACCCTTCGAACTGGATCACAGTAATGTTTATATATTACTATTTGGCGGTAGGAGTAGGAACTGCGACATCTACTTAAACGGTCTGAAGCAACGGAGACCTGCCATCGTTAAACCTACCTACTTTGGTGGTTGTTATTAATAGTATGGTTATTCTAGATTTTTGCCCAGCAGTGGGCTGATGATGATTCAAAACTAGTTCACGAGTGTCTCGCAAAGCAGTAGCTGTTATGTTCAGCGCGTCAGAAGCGAAATTAATGAAACCGCTGGTGTTTGGCGGCTCCAAACCCGGGACCGCGATGCTGTATCAAACGCGGCTCCCCGCGTCATTGTAACCCTTGACACAAAAGGGGGGTGATGCGAGGCAGCCGCCCCTCTGTGCGTCGACAGCCGAGCTCTTTATTTCACTCGGAGCTGAAAAATTTTTTGTTTTTCTGTAACATTGATTCAGCGCTTTACACCGCCCGACGTACAGAGACGTCAGCCTGAATGATGAAAATGTTAAGTACATGAAATATTAACCAGTTGCTTCCCCATTTCATTCCGCTGGTGGTGGTGATGGTGATATTAACTGATAGTAAATGCATCCTCTTTCGCGACACATTAGGAAGAAATTGTTTTTTTTTTAATACAACTGTCGCTTTTATAACAATTTAAGAAACCTATAATTTTATTATTAAACTGATAACATCAGATGTCTGTTGGTAGGTCTCTGTTGCTACAGACCGTCTAGTAAGTTACTGCGGCGCCTATTCTTACCGCCAAATAGTAATGCAAACATTACTGTGTTGTAGTTTGAAGGTAGGTAGTGAAATTACTGGGGGTAACGAGATTTAATAACTAACGTCTAAGTTGACGAATGCAGTGCAGTGTGTGTTTTAACTAGCGCTTTGTTATGTGCAAGCGTATCACTTACCATCAGGTGAATGCATTCGCTCGTCTCCTCGTAACTTTAGTGATTTCAGTCAAAAATCCTGTAGAAAGTTATTGTGTAAGGGGTCCCATACAGAGCCTCACCAGCTCGTGTTGCAGGCTGTTAATCAATAAACAAGGCTTTTTCTCCCTACCGACTCGTATTGAGCCAGTGACGGGAGAAGGCCCAAACCCTTCCACTATTAGGGGAGACCTATGTCCAACAGTGAACGTATATCAGCTGACAAAATTGTCTATATTCTAATGATGTCCTTAGTATTTTACTAATCTCAAGGCGACGAGCGCAATGTGGTGTTATGTATACCATTTTAACCAGCGCCATGTTATGGATAAGTGTATCACTTACTAATAGGTGAATGCTGTAGTTGTATAAATACAACAAAATATGTTACTGAGGGTTAGCAAATTGCTTGATCCAGCAGTGATACGATATATTGGTATCAGTCAAAGTCTAAATTTTTATTCAATGTAGGAACAATACTTCACTTATTGAACGTTAAAAATCTACCAGTTTGCAAAGATGATACACAATTCTTTATCCAATTACAATAATTCTTCACACACACATCATTATCATTCAAATAGTCATCAACTCTTTACGATTCTTTAGTAATTAAAGTACATTTATTGACTTTTTCAATTTGTGAACTGGCAAACACAGAGAAAGTTTGAGGGGTTTTATTATAGACTATTATTTGCCCGTTATATTCAAAAAGCATATATATCTATATAGAAAGCATATGTCAGGCATTAAGTTGGCATAGCGAAATTAAATTCCGCACGGACGCATGCCAACATAGGGAAGATATTAGTAGAAAGTGCGTAACGAGCACTATGAAGGTTCCATTAACTTTGTGGAGATGAAAACAAGGCGCCGTTAACTTATTTCTATTGCTCGTATTTCTACCGTATACATACTGCAACACAGTTTACAAATGATGCCCGGAAACTGTTCCTGTGTGTCAGGAGGTTATCAGGCGGGATTCTTTAGAGCTACCCTCGTGTGGAGAGCGTTGTGCAGGAGCTGGAGCGCGGCACAGTTCCCGTGGAGTGCGCCGGGGGTGTTTATGCAGCCAGCATAAATCTGCATACGATTTGTTGGCACGGTTACCGGATTATCGGGACCCCTCGACAAGTTCATTGTGGATGGCGAGGGTGCATACCTTCGTGATGACCAGGGAAAGGAATTCTCTTTTAATATGCATTAATAAAACACAATACTAAAATTTACAACCGGGAAACTGGTACGGTTTATTCAGGCTGCAGATTACTTTGTTGCAGTTTAAAGGGTGTTGTGTTCTAGTCAAATTATTGGAGTAACGAGACTTTACAAATATGTCTTAAGGCGTTTTAGTAGAATGTGGTGTTGTGTATGTTATCTTAACCAGCGCTATGTTATAGGCAAGCGTATCACTTCTTCGGTAGTAGTTTTTGTATTGAACAGGTTACGCCGAGGCATTGAAGCTTTTAACCAGTTATTTGATGTAGGTTAAGACTTCCTAGATTCATATTAGTATATGGGGTATAACATATTTTTCCATTTAAAAACTCTGAGAAATGACTGAACTACTGGAGAAAGGTCTCCGTTTCCTGTCACCGTCTAGGTACGTACTACCGCAGCACCTATTTCTACTGCCAAATAATAATCCAAATATTACTGTGTTCCAGTTTGAAAGGTTCTGTATGCTAGTGAAATTACTGGGGTAACGAGACTTACCATCTTATCTCTCAAAGCGACGAGTTTAGTAGCGTTGTGTATACCATCTTAAGCCCGCATGATCTGCAAGCGTATCACTCACCATCAGATGAACGCCTTGCTAGTCTCGTCGGCTAGTTGATTAAAAAAAAAAAACGAAATCATGCATTTTCAACAGGGTCAGAAAGTTACGTATTAATAACAATATATAGGGGGTGTATAGGATCTCACACAACAACTCACGGGACCTAATCCAACCACACTTGCCCGTGCAGCCTGGTAATCATGTAAAGGAGGCTCTGGCTTCCTACCAATCAGCATTGGGACAGCGTGGTAGGAGTCGGCTGAATTCCCCTCATTATTGACGGAGGCTTATATTAAGCCGTGGACGTCTATCGGCTTATGATGAGAAATAAAACAACCCATACCCGGTTATTCTAGTGGTTCCGTTAACTACGGATAAGAACATCACACGGAGCGGTAGTTCAAGCAACAGCGCGGCGGCGACGCTTTACGAGCACTTCGCTATAAACTATTTTGTATACCTCTCTTCCTCCCCCTGCTCATCTACCCTGACTCCTCATTTATACAAACAATTCAGTTTGCGAGTTTTTAATTGTCCGTGAACTTTAAAGCTTTTCACGGATTTGTTTGACAACGAGGAAGGTTTTTATTCAAGAATGGTAAGGTTGAGCTTTAGTCTGATTGTTCTTGGGTTGATGCTGGACAGCTTGTGTACTTTGCATCAGGTCTACCAACACTTCATTTACAGATACCCGGCCAAGATCCTGAACAAACAAACGGCTGTCAGTCTGTTGACAATTACGTCGAAGAAACTAGCAAAGCATTCACCTGATCAAATCTGAACAACGTTGCGCGGGTTAAGATGGTATAGCACCACATTGCGCTCATCGCCATGGGACGTAAGATGTCAAGTCTCGTTACACCAGTAATTTCACTAGCATGTAGCACCCTTCAGTATACATAGCTAGACTGTCTCCTACAAAAGGGACCTACCACCAGTAAATCTTTCCATTCCTAATTTTACTGTGCTGAAGAACTTCTTGTATAGCGCCACGATTCTTCTTCGGGTGACTTCAGGCTTTAACTATACAAAGTAGTTTTACTGTACACAGTGATATAAAACGACCAGGTGTACTTTAAGGTAGGACATGACACATTAAACCAAGTAGCGCTCGTGTAGGTTTTGACTTACACGTGAACGTGTCTTACAACGAAGCTTTTATTCCTATAAACGCTTCGTTTCCTTCATCTTTAATATTTCCGCACAATGAATCCGCTGAAGCTGTCAGCCAGCCGCGGTGCCGGCCATACAATATTGTTTACGAGCTCATCGCCATAAAGTGCAGAGTTGCACTCTTGCTGATTATTGCGCGTAAAATTATTTCGTACGGGACAGTCGTCGGGTTTATGACAGGGGTGATGAAGGGGTCGCGGGCGTGAGAGATAATGTTCGCTTTATGAAGTCACCGACGTACGTACCCATAGATAAATGACGTATGACACCCCCGTTTCAGCTCATATAGTATATAAGAACAAAGTCAATGTTATGTATTAAATTTCTATAGGTTTTATATCAAGGGTTCGGAGGCTGTTTGATTAAGTACTAATTCTAGTGTTAGTACTCATGTTAAATGTCTAAAACGAATTGAGGGACGTGTGTTAAGCAATATGGAGGTATAGTTATGTAATAATAAGTGAGCCTAACAGGCCGTCCATAAAACTACACAGTTACACCGCGAACCGTTCACACGTCTCGCCGCCCAAGTCGTAACTCCTTCTCCATCTCCGACTATTGAAGCCTGGCAGCCGCGCGGTACACTCGTAAAACTAAATTTTTACGCTCACTAAAATCGTGAGCAATGAAAATATAATGTTATTGTCGTTTACGTACTAGTTTTATTAAGCGCGCCGTAAACGTGCGCTCGCCGCGACAGCGCCCGTACTCGCGCCTCTTGACTCCGCTTACATTAAACATGTTTACTATTGAAACGAGGATATTTCCGGTTCTACTATCAAACTGCAGTGTTCAAACCTTACTGTATTCCAGTTTGAGGGACAGTGCACCAAGATAATTTACTGGTGTAACGAGACATAACATTTTGAGTCTGAAGGCGCGACGCCGATTTGTTGTGACGACGAATGAATCGACGACGAAATAAAAATCTTCATACAAATATTTTTTTTCTTTTGTATTGTTTGTGCAAAAAAGTATAAATAAAATAAAAGACCGTTGCATTTCTATTATTTACCACTCTGGTGGTATTTTATTTTAGTTACCGTCTAGGTAGATACTACCGCAGCTTCTATTGCGGCGAACAAACAGTACTGTGTTCTGGTTTAAAGAGTGAACGCTCGTCTCATCGCCTCATCGATAAACATGTATCAGTCATAGAAGGCGTCTGAATGGGTTCTTGGGACTGTGATTCTTGGAGGTGGAGTCCCCATCGCTTAAAGAGTGACAGCAAAAGCGAAGTAGCCTCGAATTTGTCAAAGCATAGACTATTAGGTAGGGTCTTCTTTTGGTACTTGCTCAAGCCATCGGAGGCACCGCTATCTTTCAAAAACCCAGGAGCTCTTTATCAGCTACTGAATGCTACCGATGGAGTTTCAGCGGATGGAAATCCCTTAGTACCATAATTTCCTCTTCAGAAATAGGTTACCTTTTGAAAATTTTTTCATTACCAAAAAAGAAGTAATAAAGTCATTGTTCAAAGTGATAACTTTAATCTATGTTAATGACATGTTTATGGACAAGGATTTAAAAAAACTTGGCAAAGTCTAAATGAAGTATACGATTTTCCAAATGTATGGTGACTGTAGTCGATAGATATAAGTTAGGTTTATTGACAATATTGCAAGCGGATGCAAATATAGCGACGTGTAATAAAATAACACTGGATACAAAATTGGTGCCAATTATTTTGATAGTTTGGATATTATGTTATTTGTTGGGACTTTATGCTATCCGTCGGGACTATGTTATCCGTTGTGACTTTACGTTATTCGTTGTGACTTTACGTTATCTATTGGGACTTTACGTTATTAGATAAGACTATAGGCTATCTTTTGGGACTTTACGTTATCAGTTAGGACTTCACGTTATCCATTGGAACTTTACGTTATCCTTTGTGATTTCTTGTTATCCGTCGGGACTTTACGTTATCCGTTGGGACTTTACGTTATCCTTTAGGACTTTAAGTTATCCATGGGGACTTTATGTTGTCCGTTGTGACTTCTTACTATCAGTTGGAAATTTACGTTATCCTTTGGGACTTTAAGTTATCCGTGGTGACTTTACGTTGTCCGTTGTGACTTCTTACTATCCGTTGGGAATAGACGTTATCAGTTGGGACTTTACATTACCGGTTGAGATTTAACGTTATCAGTTGGGACTTTATATTATCCATTGAGACATTACGTTATCAGTTAGGAGTTTACGTTTTTAATTGGGACTTTGGTTTATCCGTTGGAACGTGTAACAGGTTAAATTTTGTAGTATAACAAATTTTATATCCGCATTACTTATAACAATATCTTTTTAAACTTAATCTACTTTTAGTGTATTATCATCAGCACCATCAGCTGATTGTACTGTTCTCCCCGTTTCTGTTTCTATATGTTTATATAACACAAGTTCTTTGTTTCAGGATTTTTTTTTCAAGTATGCGGCAGTCTAATGGAGTCTAACTTAGGCGTAAGGAAAGCCGGTAAGTTATTCACTGACTTTAAATAATTCTGTGTTTTTAATGTAAGAGAATTTATAAGTGGGTAGTGTCTAGAGAGTTGGGGTAAGTATTTTTAAATATTAGACTTTAAAAATTCTAAATCAAAATTAAACTATTTAAATTTTGTGAAAACTTAAGTACATTGATCTCTTTTATATATTCAATACTTAAAAATGAGTGTAATCTAGTACCTATTTGTATATATTATTAACTACATCATTAAAGTAGCGGCTAATCATTATTAGCTGATATAAGTTCACAGCTAAAAAAAGCCTTCCTTAATAATAGGAGCATTGAAGCCGTCTACCACCACGCTGGCCCAATGCGGGTTGGTGTGGAGCCAGAGCCTCGTTTGTTAATTACCAAGTTGCACCACGAGCAGGTGAGGTTCGATTGGGTCCCATAAAGTTGTGTAGGATTCCATACACCCCTACGGCTAATCTCTCGCTTTGTGTTTTTTATGTGAAGTAATAGAGTTTGACTGATAGTCGAGTTTGACAATTTTATTAGCCAAGTTTTATTAGGCTGTGTTTCAGGCTTTATTTTGTCGCCTGTATGCGCTCTATGGGATGGAAGAGGTCCCACATAATACCTCATGGGATCCAATCCAGCCTCATCTGCTCGGAGAGGAGCCTTAAACGAGCATCTGGCTTCTCACCAACCCGCATTGGGTGGTGAGAAGCCAGATGCTCGTTTAAGCCGCATGTCCAGCAGTGGACGTCTATCGGCTGATGATTATCATATTACATCATCTCAAAAATATGGCGAAAAATAAGTCTTTTTCTTAATACTTCTTTGAAACACTTAAAATCAGGCCGCTATAGGTGGGCTTAATGCCTACGGGCGTTCTTTATCAGACAACCTAGGAGGTGGAAGATGCTGTGATAGGAGATATTTTGTGATGATTTAAGAATCAGTGAATAACAGTGACATTTTCCCAAAGGTTTACGGTTTAGTTATTGCTATCACCACACCCAGGGTGGAGGGCGTTAGGGTTTGCGGTGGGGCAGTAAATCAGACCGCGGCACAATACCCGGGCGACGTTGATAGATTGATTCTTTGTGTTCTGTGAAACTGCATTTGTGTAGGAACTATTTTCGCGGGGGGTTCCCCCGATAGTGGCCCGAGATTGCGGCTCGGGTTACCTCATGCGCTTTGTGTGGGGAGAGATCATTCATATTTTTTCTGTACTTTACTTTTATGGTGAAGTCAAATGATATACTAAACACTAGGATATAATTTAGGCGCGTTGAAAAATTTGTGCCTTGCGTAGTAGTTTGCTTCATATTTTTTTTTAATTAAATGTATATGTAGATACATAAATATCTATATCTATTTTCTATATATTTATTTAGTTTATCCTCTAAATTTAACTTTCTTACTTCAACTACCGCAGCACCTTTCACCTCCTAGGTTGACTGGCAAAGAATGCCCATGGAATTAAATCCGCCTTTTTGACCCTAAATTTAGGTGTTGTCAAAAAACATTTAAAATTAATAGAATTAGTTTATGAAATTATTGAAGAAGTTACTTTTAACTCAGCAAACATCTGACGAAATAACATTCAAGTGCTGAAGTCTGCAGGAGTCTCAATTTACTGCAAGAGCATGTAAAGAACGATTTGTTTGATTTTTATGTATGTAAATGTATGAATTTAAATCGGATACTTCTATATCCGATTTAAATATTCAGTGATATTTATGTATATATATATTATTATATATATGTAGTTATTATTACTGATAATATTTATTATATTCGTCGTAGTTACGAGACAAGCAAGGCGTTCAACTGATGGTAAATTATACTTGCCCATAACAACGCGGTGCTAGTTAAGATGGTATATAACATCACATTGCGCTTGTCGCTTTGAGACGTAAGGTGTTATCTTGTTACCACAGTAATTTCACTATCATACAGCACCCTTGAGAACACAGGAATTACTGTTTAACGGTGGAGGTAGTTAAACAGTCTTCGGTAACGGAGACTTACCACCAGTACTAACAAATCAATCAACAGTAGTTGATTTAACTTAATAAGTAATTAAGTGTACTAATATTCTTATATTTTTTTTTGTATTAAACTAGTGTAATTATTAATGGCAATATATATTCCATTGGATATAAGACAAGTTGTTAGTAAATATATCTTTCTGCTCTCCTCCCATTTTTTTTGTCGTAGGCGAATCCTTCAAAAGATACTTTGTTTCTTGGGGAAGAAGTTAGGGTTATGTGGGATTTATACTCACCCAAACCTTCTCTGTGGTGATCTTTGGTGCATCATAGAAGGTCCCGTGGTCTCCTACGGAACTCTCCGGTGCATGCACCATTACTGAGCACATTCATTCGAGAGCTGTCACTCTCCCCAGCACCTGCAGCGTATTGCAATAGAATACGAGATCACTTCGTACTTGTCGTTCGCCTTCTACGACCTATACTATTGACAACTATTACTACTGACCCTCTTCTTTGCCCGTACTGTACTATAAACAAAGTGAACTAAGTTATTCCTTTCAACATTCAACTGATAAATTTAATAAAACATTAATATAACAAATTTCATCTGGGCCTTGAACAAGTTGAGCTAATTTTGACGTATTTCATACTAAGGAGGGCCGATTTATTCTTTCACGAAACATTTTCACGGCTGAAATTATGAACGCGGGGGAAGCGGGGGGAGGAGTGGGGGGAGGCTTCACCCAGTAGATGTTTTAATAGCTAAATGTCAAAGTGATTGATTGTTTCCCCGATACAGGGCCCCCTACTTGTAATGAAACAATAAAAAATCATGACTCTAATCTCGACGAATTAAGGCGAAAATGTATTTCATGAAAAATATATTTTTTTCGCGACGGGAACAGGGGTAATTTTTTGTTACTTAAATAATTAATATTACAAAATAGTAATTTAAGTGTTTACTTGTAGTATTGCACATCTGACTGACGGCTGATAGAACAGTAAGATCTTAGAATTGCGGCCACGTATTAGTAACCATAGTACTGGAAGAACCAACCATCTGATAAAGGTCGAATCACCGAACGTAGTGGTGATCTTTATGGGATGCCTAAGCCCAGCTGTGGGCATTTATCAGCTGATTATGATAATCTAGAGTATTTAATAAGTAATAATTAACTAAGAGATGAAGCAATGCTTTTAAAATGGTTTGGCAATCATTGTGATATATGTAAGCATCATATCATATATGGGACAGTCTCTTCAGATAATTATACAACAACGGAAAGGTTTGTGAAGGAGACCGTATAGGTAGGTACTACCATAGCTCCTTTTGCAGCCGACAAATAACATGGCAACAACTTGTGAAGGTGACAATCGTGATCACTTACCATCAGTTGAACGCTTGATTGTCTCATCATCTCGTCGCATGTAGCTGGTTTTAGTATCGTTTCCTTTCCTGTAGTGGGTAAGGGTCCTTTTGGTTAATTCTTCTATATGTCTCTTTTCTTTTTTGTATCACTTTTCTCTAACTCATTTTTCTCTTTTACTCCACAGCTTTTCCATCTTTTATTCCTATCAATCTTTTAGTCCTTATCCACGCGTCGCTTCCCAAAGGTTAGATCTTAGGTTTCAGAACATAAAAGGCTTGCTTGTCATTAAGTTTGTTTCTTTCGTGATA
>DWLS01007728.1:0-10483 GCA_018246255.1 Pachliopta kotzebuea | reverse complement strand
GATCCGGGGCATCCCATTCATAACGGCTGATGGCTTTCGCGGTAGGTTTAGTGGGTAGGGGCCGCCCAGGCCGAGTCTCACACACCCCTCCGGGCCCACCAGGGCACCGGCGGAACGTCCGTAAAAGGATTCCCCCGCGTTAAAAAAAAAAAGGATCGTTAGGAGTGGAGATCTTTGGGTAAGACCTATGTCCAGCAGTGGGATGATGATAGTATCTTTAAGGTGCTTCCTCGTCTATAATAGAATGGTCAGCTTACCACACCGTTACCACACCTAATGCAAATAAGTAAACGACTGTGCTGATAAAGCAAAACACTTGTAAAGTGCACTTTCCCAAGTTACATTGCGAATGACTTGATCAAGGGTAAAAATGCAATTTCCTTGTTTTTTTTATCATTAGTCCGCATTACTCGTATTTACTGGTAAATACTTGCTGTAGAATAGAATAGAAGGGAAAATAGTTTTGACGTAATAAAATAATAATAGCATCAAAGTTACTTCACAGAATTCAATTTTACACACAGCATTTTTAAGTATGTGTGGTGCGGGTTCGATCCTCAGTAATCTTAAGTTATAGTATATATATTTAGGATATTAGATACGAAAAATTATGAAGAAATTTACAAGTTCTAGGAAGCACAGCTTCCGTGATCAACACTTAGAAAAAGTGATGAATTAGCTCTTTCTCCCTGTTAGAGATCGAATCCCCAGTAGTGGGAACATGATCAAGACTTGCCGAAACATTAATTCTTAATATTAATACTACTATTATAGGCACTATATTTACTTTCATAAATGAGACCTAACCTTAACCAAAAAAAATATATGTCTGTGTTTGTTTACTACAGCCGTGTAAAGTACCGAAAGTCCGTTATCAGCCGCTTATCAAACAAAACAGAACTTACGTAAGAGGCTCAATCTCATTGCGCTACGAAACTGGAACCGGAACCCGGCTGACATGGTACTCCCGAACTGCGAGGTCGTTGAACCCTGGGTTACACCAGAATATGTTCACGTGGGCCTGCATTCTTGGAAGTTCATCGTTATGATTGCAGTTTAGTTTCGTTTTATATAATTTTTGTGAACTGCCGATTCATCCACTTGAAGGTTTTTCACATCAATGCCATAAGCAGCAAAGGATCTTGATATAATTTGTTCCTATGTGGTGGAGTTTAAATGCCAAATAGTAATATGCAAACATTACCGTGTTCCAGTTTGAAGGGTAACTAGTAAAATTACTGAGGTAAAGAGACTTAACATATAAAGTTTTAAGGCAACGAGCGCATTATGGTGCTGTGTATATTAACTAAACCAGCGCCATGTTATGGACAAATGTATCATTTACAATCAGATGAACGTCTTGCTCGTCGTATCGCTTTATCGATAAGAAAAAAAGAGTAAAGTTTTTATGAATTCACTTAACAAGCTACCTTTCATACTTTAATCTCTAACCACAGCTTTATTATTCAGCTGTTAACTGAGCACGCTTCATCACCTTCGTTATCATTGTCACTTAATAAATTACGTTCCAGTATATCGACCAGAAAACAAATTGTTACAAGTATGATTACATTGTATATAAACTGTAAACATTTTCATAGTTGTATGTCAAACGATCTAACTAAAATTTATATTAGGAAACTTAGTAGTTGCCCGTTGCATTCGCAACTAAAAAAATAATATAAAATAAATAAATTCATCACCTTCTTACTATAACTACATATATATATGTCAACTATTAAGTTAGCATAGAGACATCCCATTCTGCACAGACGCACGCCAAGAAAGGGAAGACATTAGTAGGATATGTAAATAAACAACACAAATATTTACCTTAACATAAATAATGATAAATTGTTAGTTGCGAATGCAACTAAAAAACGAAAGAAATAATAATATATAAGTAATAAATTCAAAACGATGTTGCCATAGCGATATGTATAAATATAGAATATGTCAGCTATTAAGTTGGCATAGCGACTTCTCATTCCGCACGGACGCACGCCAAGAAAGAGAAAATATTAGTAGGATAATTTAAGTGAGTGATTCTGACTCTCTCTCGACTCGTTTTTAAAACATCATAACCATTCGATAAACGCCCACTGCTGGACATAGGCATCCCCCAAACATCTCCAGATCGTCGGTTTACCTTGTGGAAGACCATTCAGCACTATTTTTACCGATACGCAGCCGCCACTCTAAGACCTGGCCATACCATCAGTAGTCAGTTTTATTGATTTGACGTTGCGACGAGACGACCGTTCACCTGATGGTAAATGCGAAATTAATTAAATGCGCTTTACCATCATAGATCATATCACCACTTAACACCAGGTGGGATCGTATTCAAGCATTGACCCTTAACCAATTAAAAAATAAAAATGATACGTTTTTCCATAACAACATGGCACTGGATTAGATACACACAGCACCACATTACACTCGTCACCTTGAGATGAATATTAAGTCTTATTACCCCAGTAATTTCACTAGCATATAACCCTCTTCAAATCGCAACACAGTAATGTTTGTACATTACTATTTGGCGGTAGAAAAAGGAGCTGCGGCGACATCTAGTCGATCTGCAACGGAGATCTATCAACATTATATCGGTGACTTTAATTCTTCTACGGATCTCCTATTTAATATTCAGACTTAATTTATATATAACTTTTCTCTATATGAATTATGTACTAGTAAGTTGACATGAATCAGGCCTTGAGCCCCGTGGCCGAGTATCATATGAACTGTACACGTCGCAAAAGATAAGTCAACGCTAACGTCATCAGAAAATATGTAAGTCGTCATCAAGTTACAATCGTGCGAAATTTATTACTTGAATTATTCACATAGAAAACATTTTCACTTAAAGCAAAGGCGGTCGGCAAAAAAGAAATGCAATATTCGCGGGAAGTATCAGAGCGCGGGTTAGATTAAGTTTCAAGTAAAAACTGCTGCCGCGGCCGCATCCATTCCGGTCCTAAGGCAGGTAATTATTTTCTAGTAAAGGTCTAACTACCAGTCTTCGGCCTTATTCAGGCCGGATAGGACGCTATTGAAGTTGTACATCAATTATGAATTACATAGAGTCGTAAACATTTCTTCACATTGTATCCTTATCTTTTACTTTTAATAATATCTAAATTATAATACTTCTGAGATTATCTTTTAATGGATTTTAAATTGATTTAAGTTGCGATGCTACATTCAAGTTACGTCATAATACTGATCATGTAGAACTACATAGAATATTATTAATAACTCATATTATTCAAGTCTTTTTTCTCCTATTATTTACATAATTTAGTCTTTATGATATCTATTATCTACATTCACATAACTGTTGTATATATTTACATATTATTTATATTACTTACTACTGTACTTATCTTTAGTTTATCTCATATATTATAATGATTATTTCATTAATTATTTCTAACTGATTTACGTTTTATCAATACGTTTAAAGTACCCACGTCCAGTCTTTAGTTTCTTGCTTGAATTAATTATAACTCTAAATTTCATAGAATATTACTGTTAAATATTTTTGAGTACCACTTGTCATTGATTGATGATTGATGACATGATTTGACTCCGCGTCAACTTGAGCAGAATATTTTAAGGTCCGCAATAACTATGACCACATAAACATATATCGATGATTGAATATTACTTAGTAGTTCACAAAGACCGTTCCACAGAACGCGTATCACTTTAGCACCCATTGTCCAATAGCGATCATTCCGAGCAGACAATCGTTTGTTTTGACTATCAACTCATAATATCCGCTCAATGGGCCTTATTCAATTGAAATGCCTCGCGTATCTAATGGCCTAATTATGTTTGTAGATAGATATCGTGTCACATAACTATTGTAATAACAACCTTATTGTATATTCAATAGATCTATAATTATTGATAACATAATCATTAACAATGCATTCCTGGGAGTATCTGGTAGTTTAGCTATTTCTCCTTCATATTTTGTGAGATTTCTTTTATAATATCAGATCATAATGAATATTCTTTTAATTACTTGAATAGTATTCAGAACATTGGATTAAATATTGTTAAGATATTTTATGCTTGATATTATACTGGATACCTTTATGCATTCGTCTCGATACTCTAGTAATGTAATGATATTACTTTACAGCGTCTTTCTGAATAGGAACTCAGTAACTTTTGTATATTGCTGCTAGATGGTTCTATTAATAGCACTATTAGGAGTTTTTAAAGAGATGGTTGGCAAAGAAACAACAGTTTAATCGCTTTACCACCATAGACTACATCATCACTTAACAAAAGGTGGGATAGTAGCCAAGCATTAACCTTTGCTTCATATAAAAACGTCTTACTATCCGGGTCTCTATTACTTTATAAGATCAGAAAGTACTGGAATGACTTTGGGCTATTTTTCGTGATTTAGACACGACGGTCATGAGTTTCATTCTCAGTGAATTTTTCCTTAACTTATCTATAGATCTAACTTTGACTATCTCCTTAATCAACAGAGCTATAGACTGTTAATTTCGGTTTTTTCATCTCCTTATCCTGTACTTAATTATATCCAGGAAGTGTATCAATGCAGCTGTTCAGGTTTAAAAGTTACAAGCGTTAGATTATTTAAATCATCTCATCAGTTTCTTACGGTGATGTAATACCAAATGGTGTAAGTAGCTTACGTAAATAGCTTGAAAAACTAAATATTTTGCTATATATTAAAATATTTTCTGTACAGAAAGTATATTGATCCACGTATCAAATAGATGCTCACTATGCCATCGTGACTCGTTGATAGTTCAAACGAAATCGAAACTACGTACCGCTGCTGCATTACCGCATGGTCACTAGTACCTTACAAAAACCTCGAGTAACATAAAAGTGCTTTTTGCCTTAATATCGAGAGTGAATCTGATAAGGAGAGTGAAAAGAAAAAACTACGGAATGCGGGTTAACACTTAACGAGTTATTTCACTATTAACCTAATGTTTTTACAAGCGCTCCGTGATTAGTTTTAGGTGTTAAAAGGACGTTTTGGTTGTGTGGAAACTTTAATGTTATCGGCCTTTTGATAAATAGTACGTACGGACAGGTGATTGAGGTCAATGGTTTCTTAAACTGACGCATTATGAGGTATTGTTTACTAATTTGTTTAAGATTGATTTGTTTAGTGACAAATCCGTTCTGGGTTACTCATGAAGCAATCACACGAATGTGAGAATTAAATATTTTCGTTACTATGTACATATATATTTATATGTACGATACAAAGTTTTTTGCTTACAATACAGTACTGCCAATAAACTTAACCTCCTATTAATATCGTTCCTTTCTTGGCGTGCGTCCGCGCAGAATGGGATGTCGCTATGCTAACTTAATGGCATACATATGCTAAATATATATGTATCCATGTTAACGTTATAATTTATTAATTTTATATAATTATTTAGTTACGAATGCAACGAGTATTTACTAGTATAATATAAACGTGGGCAAGGATTACCTTATCGCTATAAGCGATCTCTTCTAAGCATCCCAAATATATATATAAGTATGTATATAACATAAATATATATTCGTTTATATATAAAAAGATCTCCACTCCGATCGTTTCTCATTCATATATTTTTAATAACTTTATCGTATTAGTTATTAACGTTTAGTTTCTACAGTTAAAAATGAACTTTAATGTTAAAAAACTTAACTTTTATGGACAATATTTTCTTAACTTCGTTATTAAGATATTATATGTTTACTTCAAACTATATGAATAAGTTTGAGGTTTTGTATAATAATCTTATTAGTTTATTATAGGTTATAAACGTAGTGCTAATAAATAATTTTTGCTCGCTTCTCCAGTCGACCTTTCTTACGTATAAAAGATCTAATTAAGCTGCATTCGTGTCAATATTTATGAGAAGTTCTTTATTAATGTGATATTTATGACCAATTGTAATACTTCAATAATGAGTGCTTTGAAGAATTAAATCAGTGCTAATGATACTAAGAAGGTTGTTACGCACAGAGTACCTTTAATTAGCATCTTTTTATACATCTTATGTCTCTGGGAGTGATGTAGTACTGTGTATACCATCTTAACTAACACCAAGTTAAGGACAAATGTATCACTTACAATCAGGTGAACACCTTGCCAGTCTCCTCGCACAGTCACATAAAAAAAATTAATATGAGAATGTATATTTTTTTTTATAACAAATTCTCATTATTTATGTTAAGGTAAATATTTGTGTTGTTCTGCTCTTCCCTTTCTTGGCGTGCGTCCGTGCAGAATGGGATATCTCTATGCCAACTTAATAGTTGACATATACTGTATATATATATATATGTAGTTATAATAAGAAGGTGATGAATTTATTAATTTTATACTATTTTTTTAGATGCGAATTCAACGGGCAAGTACTAATTTCCTAATATATATTTTAGTTAGATCGTTTCACATACAACTATGAAATTGATTACAGTTTATATACAATGTAATCATACTTGTAACAATTTTTTTTTCTCGACGATATACTTGAACGTAATTTGTTAAGTGACAATGACAACGAAGGTGATGAAGCGTGCTCAGTTTATTTAACAGATGATTAATATTGGGCCTTTATATATAAATATATGAATTAAAGCTATGGTAACATCATTTTGTATTTATTAATTTTATATTTTTTTAGTTACGAATGCAACGGGCTACTACTAATATAATATATACTTAAAACAGTGATTGGATTTGAGTTATAAGTTAAGCGCAGTATGTGCCCACAGTACAGACTTCTATGTCTCTATTGTAGAAATGAATATAGAAAAGCATAACCTTTTCAGTAGTCATCATCATCGTTTATATACAACTGCAATCTATCTACAGATTGATTTAATATAATATAAACAGTGGTATATCAATCACGGCATGAGTAACGTCAAACTATTACGAAGAGTTATTTTCATTTGAGCAGCCCCACACAAGTTGTTTAGGTTTGCAGCGGCGTTATGTATTTACACAAACAAAATACTGTACAAACAAATGCTAGAGTTCAAGTAAAACGGTTTTTCGCACGATAAACATGTAGAATCATTCAACGTCGCACGTGTTTGTGCAGTTGCAGCGTGAGACCGGGTCCGCCTTATCCGCCAAGGTCGGAACAGTCGCAGCTGGTACACTTACAGAGAACTGAATCTGTACGTAACACACCGATTCAGTTGTTCAAATTGTTTAATAGATTCCTTACAAAACGTATGAGAAGAATTAGGAGAAGCGGCGAGACGAGCAAGGCGTTCACCTGATGGTAAGTTATGATGTAAGGTATTAACCCTTAAATGCATGATGATGTATATATACATCAGTGTTTTCTTCCTTACGTAATTTCTGAAAGAAAACTCAAACTTCGGTACTTTTTACTTTTATTAGATGCTAAAAATATCTGTTTCGGTTTTTGAATGCAAACTTTCATGATATGGCAGTTCACTTTTTTAATATTAACCCTTAAATGCATATTGTTGCCAAAACTCTACAAAACAATTTTGGTTGAATGATAATTAGTGACTTTTGAATTAAGATTCAGTGAGAATTGATTGCCGAAAAGAGTTAAAAAAAAATAACAAATATATTAGAGGTAAGGTAAGAAATCAATATTATAACGTTTTTTTAAGCAATTTATCGTGAGTGTGTTTGTATTTGGATTTTTATCACCTACCTAGATGTATAGTGTAGCCAAATGGCTACATACATGTTTTTTACAAAAATATAGATTTTATTGAAACCAAGATTTTTTAAATAATTTTTTTTTTATCTGTGACTCAAAACCTGTACTGAAATGTTTATTTCATAATTAAATAAAAAATCATGCATTTACGGGTTAAATATATCGTATAGTTTTTGTTTATATTTATTAACCACTTGATGTAATACTTAAGCAGATTTTTAGTAAGTCTTATTGTCAGTTTTCCAAAAAATCCATATAAATTATTTTCATTAGAAAATCTTATACTTATTAACTGGTATATATAAACATTGTATAGTCTATTAAAAAGATTATCCGAAGACCAGAGTAGATTTCTCTATCTAACCGTTGAACTTTTTTTATTTGACGTTGCAATGATATGAGTAAGTCACCTGATGGTAAGTGATACGCTTGCTTATAACTTGGTATGAGTTAAGATGTATACACAGCACCACATTGTGCTCGTCGCCTTAAGACATCTGTTAAGTATCGTCACCCCAGTAATTTCACTAGCATACCCTTCAAACTGGAACACAGTAATGTTTGTACATTACTATTCGGCGATAAAAATAGGAGCTGCGGCGTTACCTATCTAAAAGGTCTCCGGCAACGCAAAATTACAACCAATATTTAACCAAATAGATTTTAGTAGCAGGTATCGGAGACAAATATTTTCAGAATTTAATATTCTAAAGTCTATCAACAAAATACTATGTGCAGTGTAGGGCTGATAACATCATCATCATCATCATGATACAGTCCACCGCTGGACTTAGGCTTCTCCAGATGATAAGGGGATTAGAGCCACGTTTACACCACGAGTAGATAAAGTAAACTTGGGTCGCGTGGATTGTTTTGTGGGTCCCCTTACACCCCATTGTAATCAGCTATATCGAAATCGTAATTTAATTTGTTTATAATTCACAGTAAGCAATGTTTACTTAGCCAAGACCTTGCCCATTGTTACCAACGTGGATTGTTGTCTGGATATTTGTGTTCGAGTTTATAGGATAAGGTCGAACCGGCACTAACAAATGGCCTTGCATTAGTTTATACACTCGGCCGTTGCACGTACAATATATCAGAATTGCAGAAAAGAGCTAGGCTAAGAATAGGTCGACGGATTTCTAACATTGGTAAATACATATACTAACGAGACGGATTTACTACGATTGTAATTGTAAGCAAGATTCTGTGTTAAGGATGGTCCCTTCGACCCCGAAAAGAATGAAAGTGTCAAACATATTGCAACAGAATGTCTTATTTATACAAAAGAAACATATGAGTTGGAAATAGAAATAAATGAAAATATAACAAGTAGTAATATTAGACAGTTATGAAATATTATACCAAAATAGCTACAAAGGTCTGTGGTAAAAATTAATAGCATATAGGATAATTATATTCTATATTGAGTATACAATCTCAGCCTAAACATAAGGAGGAAAATAAATATAAATAGCTATAGTAATAGATATTATAACCAAAATAGAATTAATCAATAATAAGTAGTTAGATATTTAGGTAAATATGGACCCAGAATTACGGCGTCAGAATAATACTAATAAGATAATAAAAAGCTAGATTCCATAATTCATTATTATATATGCAATTTTAATAGATGTATATGTATATAAGAGTGATATATATAAGTGTGATATATATAAGTGAATTAATGTACGTTTATTACTTTCTTATACTTAACTGTAAAGGCATTTGCATTATGATGTCATACTCTTTCTTTATCTTAAATTATCAATGATCATATGATACTTCAATTAATATATTTATATTAATTACCTAAGTCATAAAAAATTACCTAATTCTCTTTATTTAATTATATATTATGGGCTTTTACGTCAATTTAAGGCGTACTACAAATCTGTAAGAAAGTATGTGATCTGCATAAATAATATAAAATAGTAGTAACGAATAAATAACATCATTACCATTTTTAAGAAGAATACTCCTTAAAAATTCGTAGTAATAACTACCAAAAAAGTTTATTAATCACATATTGTTAAAAGCTAAACTAGGTTTATTTTTAACCTCATAATTTATTATTAACGACCATAATAGAAATTACAAGGCTATCGAGGACGCCGGTAAGAAGGCGAAAGGAAAAATTATAGATCAATAAAAATTGTGTGTAGTACATAAACTTAAATAAACATTATCAGCTGCTAAATACCACCTGTAGTTTTTATAAATACTTATATTTGAATAGGAAACACCTTTAGTTATTCACGAATTGTATTAATGGATCAACCGACGAGAATCGTTTCTACGGCGCATGCGTACTACTCGCGCATGCGTACACGGTGTCATACATACGACCACGCTTTTAAGAATACAAAGGATATTCCTAATATCTTAAGAATTAAATGTGATTTAATTAAATCCAATAGACCAGAGTTACCCAAACTTTTTTGTGTCGTAGACCCCTTGCCATGTTTTTCCGTGTTGTGTAAACCCCCTACTTACCTGATATTGAATTCCTGTAAATTTCTAACTGTAGTGAAGTTTAGTTTAAAAAACTTAAAGTAAACAACACATGTTAATTTATATATTTATTAATTGAATTTAAATTAAAATATACGTAACATTAAATAAACTTTAATGTTTTTAATTTTTTTACTTCATATGTACTTTTATAAATAATGTATATGGTTTGATATTATAAGATAGTATGATGTAAGTAAATAGGTACTATCAGTGTATGTGTTGAGATCTACTATGGTGGACCC
>DWLS01007727.1:0-10484 GCA_018246255.1 Pachliopta kotzebuea | reverse complement strand
CAATATTTTATTGTAATGAAAATCACAACAAATAAGGTAGTCGTTCTGTCGCGAATTTCTTCTTATAGGTCTTCTTATAGTTCTTCCCACTGGATTCCCACAAATTCTTCCCACCAACTCTTATTACAAACTGTTTCCACGAACTAAACACACTCACTACCAACTCCACTCACACCCCGAATTCATTCGCCTTTTATTCCCGCCGACTCGTCTGCGTGGGTGCCAGAACTAGTGAGGGTTTTACGCATTTTCGTAGACCTGTCTTTTGTTCCGTCCTGCACATTAACAAAAAAAAAATAGATAAAAAACATACTATATATGATTTGACTACTTTTCGCATAAATCTCCTGCATCGATATTGCCAGTTAATCTAACCGCATTCACATATCGATTTGTTTACACGACTCCACATCCAGGATTAATGGATCTGGATAACATTTCGCGCGCGCCCATTTACATAAGTCTAGACAGGTCAGGCCAAGATTACTGGTAATGAATCGGCAGCGTCGGCGGGTAATGTGTTTTTGTGTTGTGCAGCTCGCTCTGCTGAATGTCAACGCAGATAAAAGTAGAACGGGCGACCTTGAGCCGAGTTTGAACGTTGATTGTCAAATGAAAAGTAATCAGAAGCCATTCTGCACCGTGCTAAGGTTTATAACCTAGATATTGTAATGAGCGACTGGGCTCTCGTTATAGCGAAGGCCAAATCTAATAGAAATCTAATTTATATAAAAATTAACGTAACTGGGACGGAACAAATTCAAACAACAAATAGTCTAGACCTCGGTACAGATCAGTGTATAACAAAAGATGTAATGAAGTTAACATATGTATTACATTAATGAGCGTAATTAGGAAGTAATAGGAGCGGTGTTTAAAAAAACCGACAACCGTTAATCAGATGTATACAATGACATATGATGCTGTTGGAGTGGGACGTGGTGGTGGGTGGCGTGGGCAAAACGCCCATACGTACACATTCTGTATACGCGTATAGGAGCATCTCCGCCGTCTGCAGCCGGGCAGCTCCGAGTGTAATTAATTACATCATCACTCAGGATTACGTGTGTACGTAGACACATGCACGATAAGTTTAATATCATTTATCTGATGTACATTAGCTCAAAACAATGATGCACTTGTTAAATTGTTTATACACCATCATGTAGTGATGATCAGTTTTCTCGGTATTTACACTAGGTACGGTTTCATTCCATCTTTTGACACTGCAGTAATTGATGTTGCGAGAATACCAGCATACATGGTTCTAGGAAAGTATTGTGATATCACCTCATACTAAACAGGTGATAAATGCTGAATTGGTGGTGAAACTAAACAAGGATAATAGAAGTTGAAGTGGATTGAAGTCTGTGCAGCGGTGTGTTGCAGCGATGAAATAGCAGTCAGCGATGTGTCCATGGTAATGGTTTTTGTAAAATTAAACAGTTAACGATTGGTATTGGCAACCCTGCATCAGCACGCCACTCACGAGCCGGCAACAGACAGCGTGGAAAAGTTGTCGCTCAGCGGGCGGCGGGCTGACACCGCGTCACCTCGCTCCAGTAATTAGCTAATTGTTGCTGCTGCAGCCAACTCCGGCACCGCTGTGAACCCTGTCACAATGGCGTACAGTACAATTTTATTGGTTCGAAGACCAATTAGTTTCACATCGTTTAGCCTCGTTGCGGTTTCCGTGCGCGTTCAAATTTTGCGCTGCGGCTCCGCTCAGACCCCAACACAGTCCTCTCTGACGTGCTCTTGGCTTTTGCTTTTGATATCACAACTTTCATAAGTACCGTTGAAATATTCAATAAAACTACAATTGCTACATTACAGTTTTCAAAATGTCTTTCGTTTAGAATATCGCAAAATAAATTTGTTTTCTACGTTTCTATTTATTTATGTTTTTTGATATATTTTTATTTAACATAGTATATATAGGAACTACAAAATTTTGGTTATGCTCCAAATTCACTTTTACCACTTCTCCTACCACAGCATCTCTTACTTCCTCGGGCATTAAGTCCGCCTATCGAAGCCTAATTTTGGGTGTTATTTAAAAGATTATTAAAAAAATGTCTAGTATGAATAATAGCTAAGATATTTTTATTTCCAAGACGTTAATGAACATTTCAAATAGCAGTAGGTCTTTGTACTCGCAAACTGTCTAGGTAGATATTTAAACTTACTTCAGCCATTATGCACACCACAAGCTGGTGAGGTTAGATTGATAGGTGGTTGTGTGAAACACCTTACACCCCTATTTATCTCTCACCATCAAATAAATGTTCTGTTCGTTTCTTTATAAGAAAACCCAACACACGTAAGCTATTATTGTCATATTCGTCCACCTTACTTAGTGAGAGTACAACTTTTAATATTAAGTTATATTCTTTTATTCATCAATGTGAGAATAGTTTAGTTTGTCCTTGTAGTTTTGTACCCTCATATTATTCACGTGATATATTGACAGTGAGTGGGGCATGCGCCGCCGTCTGGCAACACTTATCCAATGGATTAATGAGCTGTTTTTTTGCTTGTCTCTCTTTATTTTAAAAAATATAAATCCTTTAACCATTAATATTGTGTAAATTGAACGAAGACAACAGACTTTCACATTTTTCTAATGTTAATAGTTTTACTTCTTTCACTATGCTTATGACCATCTTTTCCCAACTCGTTACTAATATTAATGCCATTATTAGTTATCATATATATTTAACAATCGCTTGGTTCATTTATTTATGTTACTTATATTTACTGATCTCCCTTTTATTAATTCATCCCCTCCGACTCTAGGCAAAGGCTCCACATAATAACAACTCTGCATTAAATTTACTGCAGCAGATGCTGAGTGGAGGCTTGTTCAACATCATATCACAGTACCCTCTATTATTTATGTTTTTTGAATTCTGTTTTTGTGTATGTATGTTGAATAAAATTTTCTTTCTTTAGATACTTTTCTTTATTTACGGTAGATTTCAGCATCGGGATTAGCATCTTGCATATCAATTATTTAGTAAGATCTCCACAGCACCGCAGCAATTAATTCGTTCGTTTCGTTGTTTATTTTTAAGTTTAACTCAGTGGTTACTAAAAGAATAAACCTCTTGTCATCTACAGTTTGTTTATTAGCGATAAGACTGTTTGAACTGCTTTGGGTAGATAAGATGCGATATTAAGTCGCCGGACTTACGCCTTATATACTTTAAGCCGCTAAGATTCAAATAAATTACACTGTGTCATCATTTCAAGGCGAAACTTTTATAGAACCATTAAGTGAAAAGTTTTTTATTAAGTGACAAAGTACGTTTTTATAACTTACTAATGTATTCATGAAGTTTCTGTTCAAAGACAAAATTAACATTCGCTATAAATTAGTAAACTTCCAGCAAATTTTACGCAATGTTCAATTTTGTTGCAAGCCAAGCCATCCTCACCTACTCGTGGTGAATGCTTCTAATCAAAAAACGAGACTCTGGCACCACACCGACTCTCATTGGGTCAGCGTGGTAGGAGATGGCCTTAATTTCCTCTGTATTGAGGGAGGTCTATATCCAGCACTGGACATTTATCAGCTGACGATGATGAAACTTTTCATTCATCATCTCATTTAACTGCATCCGTTACCCAGTGGCTAACGCTTGCCTTGAATCACTGAGATCCCTGCTCCGATTCCGTACACTGAACTATGGAATTTGGATGGTATTGGTAGTGTTTTTTAAGCCTCTTTAACTTAAACAGCCCGTGTATTGTAGTTTTGTTGATATAACATCATCATCATCTCTCACATTTCTCTAACTGTTGTCTCATAGTCACTTAAATGTGAACTAGAGATCAACGCTTTGTTGTCAATAAAAAACTATTTTCCATTGTATCTGCAGTTTTTTTAGTCTCTCGGAAGATTTAAAGAAGATAAGTGATATTTGGGTGATGGTTTTTTTTAATCCTCCTCATTTCAACCGATGTTTTTAGATTTAATGATGATTTTAAATTAAAAGATAAATTTATCATTTGATATAATGACAAGTGTGAACACGGAGTCCGCCGACGGACGTTATAATCACATTTAATAAATTTCGTTTAATCGTCCTCGGTCTTATTACAGGTTTCCGTTTAACGGTTACTGGTGTAATCAGGACTGCTGGGTAAGTGGCAGATAAATTGTCTGACGGTATTACAGCAATGCCTTTAGATGAATCAAGCAGCTCGTGTCACCGCCGCGTCGCCGTTCACTATTCGCTTGGCACCGTCCACAACTAAAACATTACATGGTGAAAGTGTGAGTGATGGATGTCTGCATCAGCTGTTCCACTCGCCGCTGCTTCGTATTATACGAAATCTTTAAAAAAAAGGTAAATTTATGTGCCGTTAAGTTTAACGATTATTTTATCTGCGGTCTTTTAATTGTGGGTGCGGTTTTTTATTGTTGCTTTGACATTTCGCTTGTTCCTCTCCATCGACCTCAATAGTGCTGTTTCTTTTAACAGCATACGATTTATTTTTATTGTATCTGAATTAATGAATATTGCATTTCAACTAATTGTTTATATTATTAATATTTACCGTATTAAGTATACGATATTTTATATTAAATTGCCTCATTTGGTAAGTGGTACGATTACACATAATATGCCGAAGGTTAAGATGATATACGCAGCAGTAAATTGCACTCGCTTTGAGACTTAAAATATCAAGTCTCATTACCCAAGTAATTTCACTAGCATACAGCACCTTTCAAACTACAACACAGTAATGTTTGATTTTGAAATAGGAGCTACAGTGGTACCTACCTAAACGGTCTTCAGCTAGACCTACCACCAGTAATATGAAGTTAGTAAAGAACTTCCTTCCTATAGAATATTAGGTATTTATGGTCGTGATTGCCTAATGGTTTGAACCGGCTTGCACCAATGAATTTTTCAATTTACGTGCAGTTAGTATAACACCAACTAATACCACGTGCTCTGACGATGAAGGAGAACATTGTGAGGAAACCTACATATCTAAGTGATGACCATTCATCGGACTGCTATGTGGAATGGAGAAGGCAATGCCAACACCACTACATTATAACTTGCGAAGATATCGTAGTGTGGTTCACTGTGATGATTACGATCCTGAGTTATGAGGAAATACGATTAAGAAGAATATTGGTGGAGCTAAGCGTCATATTTTTATTTCCAAGACGTTAATGAACATTTCAAATAGCAGTAGGTCTTTGTACCCGCAAACTGTCTAGGTAGATATTTAAACTTACTTCAGCCATTACGCAGTAGTGCATTGCTTGCGGCATATTTTCACTAGCTATGATTCATCATCATCAAGCGTTAAACGTCAACTGGTCAAGCCTCCTTCAATAGCGGGGAATTTGGGTTATCTCCCACCACACTGGTTCATAACGGGTCAGTGCAGAGCCAAAACCTAGTTTGTTGATTAGCTGGCTGCACCACAAGCTGGTAAGGTTGGATTGATAGGTGGTTGTGAGGAACCCTTTCCACACCTATTTATCTCTCACCATCAAATAGATGTTCTGTTCGTTTCTTTTTAGAAAACCCAACACAAGCTATTAATGTCATATTCGTCCTCCTTATTTAGTGAGAGTACTACTTTTCCAACTGCTTTAAATATCAAGTTATATTCTTTTACTCATCAATGTGAGATTAGTTTAGTTTGTCCTTGTAGTTTTGTGCCCTCATATTATTCACGTGGTATATTGACAGTGAGTGGGCTCGGTGGCTGCGCACGCCGTCTGGCAACATTTATCGAAGGGATAAATGAGCTGTTGTATTGCTTGTCCCTCTTTATTCTAATATATAAATCTTCTAACTGTGTTTATGATCATCTTTTTTGCGGAATGTTAAGTAAGAAGTAATGTTGGCGTGGTGTGACAAGTATTCTGTTAAGCGTGCTACAAACTTAATACAGTTGAAAAGTTAAACACGCTCGGGCGTGCAACGCGACGGCGACGTGACGGCGACGTGAGATAGTGATTTATAAATCCGCTGCATGTTCATCGTGCCACTTTATATGTACGGCGTCGTGACACAATGAGAAGCTCATTAGAATAAAGCATTAACGGCAAGCAACGCTATATGTTAATGAGCTATATGTAAACAGCCGTGTGATTGATGCATCATATTGGAACTTGACGATTGTATCACTATGTCTTCCTTCATGGAATGTGGGGGATCAAATCTTCGTTTTTTAAGATTTATAATACATACTACCGCCTGGCATTCTAGGTTATTCTAAGCATCCAACGTTTCCTTGGTTACTTCAGCCACATTGATAGAAGACAATTAGAAAATATGAAAAAACTGATTGTAGTAGAAAAGATCAGGGGCGAATTCCAACCCGCTGGACCTATCACATACAAATCTCAAGCTTAAGAAATTCCCTGAAATGTGATAAAGACTGGGCTGTATAGAGGCGGTTGATTAATCACCGACAACGTTTCAAAAGAAGCACGACTTTCAGTAATGAAGTGCAGAGGGAAATACAAGCATTTACTTGACGATCAAAATTATAATTAATTTATTACCGTGGTAATTGTTCAAGTTCTGTTATTCCGTAATGAACAGATCGATGAGACACATGAAACGTTTCATTGCTTCGTAAAACGTGTGCTGCAGCAGGGAAATGAACTATGTGGTGTATGCTGTAATGAAGGCTCAGGACCAGGGTGTGGGGAAATCAGTATATCGATGCGGACTTATCTGAAGTATACATACTATATATATGTGATTTCTATATGAAAATAATAACGGACAACTAATTTGTTATTGCTGGATTTATGTTGATCGATCGGATGGAAGGGTTTTGAAAAACTAATGCTTGTGACTGCTGTCCCAATTTAAGATGTTAAGTTAATAAAAACTGAGAGAGAATTGATTTTATATATAACAAGCTTCTTAAATACTAATCTTATAAAATAGGTACTTATATCTTATAAACTATATATGATTAATGAATCCGTTATAACAGTATAACAGATTCCTATTTCATTCTATCAGTAATTGTTTTCTTTGTTCATTCTCTTTCCTTCTTTTGCAATGTAACTCTGGTTTATATATTTTTTTAATCTATGATACTTAATATTTATTTATGTGTGTTACTATATTTTCAATCACAATTTATAGCAAAAGAGATTATGAACTTTTTACGTTAAAGGTTGTAAACGAATAATGAAAGAAGGGTTGAAAGTATTAAACACATTTCATACTATAGGTAATGATGAAATTGTGAATATATTATTTTTTATTAAAAACGTGGGTAGAGTACATTATAATGTTTAATGGTTTCAGTTCACCGACAAACTGGAACAGCCCTAGCGACCGTCAGCAGGTGACAGAGGAAACCGAGGACGGAAGTAATGGTGCGCTGTCACGTGGTGGCGTGAGTGCGGGGGTTGAGGGTGGTGGATGGGGGTAGGAGGAACCAGCTTACAATTTCCAAGATTTTAAGGGTTTCCAGCGCAAATCTACACCTTCCAATTCAGTACGCTGTTGTTGAGACACCATCTGTATTTTAATTTTGCTTGTTCAACTTTTTCATATACCACTAATGTTACAAACAAGATTTGTAATAACCCATTGGTTTGAACGATTACCTTCCACTTCTAAGTTATCGGGTTCGAATCCGGCTTACACAATAAATTATTCAATTTATATAAAGTTAGTATAACAACTAATATGTGCTTTAAGATATGTATCAAATCGCGTGGATATAAACATTAAAATAAATGTTGCAAAATTTACCGTAGCTTATAAACTCCTGCAGTACCAGAGGCTACATTAGAAGAACTTTTTCCCCGTTTTAAAAGACTTTAATCTGTAGCTCCTTGGGAAAACTTCAGCTTCTTCTTGCTTGCTTCTCACTCATGGTTTATTTAGTAAGTAGCGTTTTTAATATGTATCTATCGGAGATTTAAAACTTTCCTTTTCAGCGAGATATTGTTTATAGTCATTCTGTTTATTACTTCAAATTTCTTTTGCTATTTTCTACAGCTTTAAATAACCAACTAGCCTAATCATTCTTTATAATATATGACATAATAAATTAATATTTTAAATAGGGTAACATTGATGTTAAACATAGATATGCTCAATTTTTACGAGGTTGTATTTCATGAAAGTTTAGCGGCGGTCTCGTTAAATGATTTGAAAGATAGAGCGTAACACAACATAGAGTATAAATCAAAATATTACAAGGCGTGGAGTTCGAGTCCCGGCCGATAACGATCTAAACGATCCGTACGCCCCACTCACATCTAATATAATATAATATGATTGCTGATTAATGAATCGGACGCTATACAACTACGTACTAATAATTGCATGTTTGTATTGGATTGAGAAACATTACTAACGTTCAATATAAATAAAAGATCTTATTATTGTTTTGTAACATTCATAAAGTAAATAAAAACTTGAAACTATGATATGATGATGATGATTAAAAACACATTTTTTTTCCATTTACTATGTGCATTTCAATGTATTACTAAGTTATATATGCAAACCTCTAATTAGATTTAAGCACTTAGTTCATTTATAGAAAAAAAAATATTAAAAAAGGTTATGAACATCATCATACGACTCCACAAATAGTGAAGAGCCGTCTTCCACCACACTGGCCCAAAGTCTGGCTCTTATTTGTTGACTAGAAAATACACCACGAGCAAATGAAGTTGGTTTCTGTCGCGTGAGCTGTTGTCTCCCCCTACACCCCCACATGGATAATACCAAATAAGGCGAGATCGATACAAAAGATCAATCACTCCAAAGTATTCACAATGTGAGTTATTGCCTTGTAAATTGATACCGGCGGCGTTACTCGTAACAGGATACGTGTGAGATATGTGAACCGTTCGTGCTTTATATAAGGGGAGCCTCGTTACAAGATATAGTAGAAGATAACGTATGTTAACTCGTACGAGGATATATTCTCTGTATGGGAAATATATTATTAATAAACTACTTTGTAGTAGAAAGACTTGAGTATGAGATATACTAGAAAGACATATCTTTATTATCTAGTGCAGAGTTCCCCAAATTCTTTTGTGTCGTAGACCCCTTGGCATGTTTCCGTGTTGTGTAGATCCCCTACTTAACTAATATTGATTTCCTGTAAATTTCTAACTGTAGTGAAGTTTAGTGTTAAAAACTTAAAGTAAAAACATATGTTAATTTATACATTTATTAATTGAATTTAAATTGAAACAACTCAAAATAAAATTTTGTATCTGTTATGTAAAATATACGTTACATTAAAATTTAATGTAATAGGTACTTTTAAAAATAATGTATATGTTTTGATATTATAAGATAGTATGATGTAAGTAAATAGATACTATCAATGTATGTGTTAAAATCCGCTATCGTGGACCCCCATTTTCATTTCATGGACCCCCGAATTTTTTCGCTGACGTAGACTCCTTGCAGGTTGTCATAGACCCCTAATGGTCGATATAGACCACTTTGGGAATCACTGATCTAGTGTATATCCTAAATTATGGTTATATCAGTTTTCTTTAAATTCCTATTCTACCTTTATATACCCTTAAAACTAACAGGAAGTCAATTGGTTTGAACAACGGTCTCTCTCTCCTAATATACCAGGTTCGAATCCTGACTTCACTAATGAAATTATTCAATTTATGCAGTTATTATAACACCAAGTAATATTACTCGCTTTAAGATACATAACAAATAAAAAAAAACTAACAGGAAGGTAGGATAAGTTATTTTTTAATAATCTACCTGTTTAACAAATTGTATTGTGAAGATGTTGTGATACAATCTAGTTGTTTTAATTTTGAAATGGGGGAGGGGGAGGCAGTTTAATTTGACCTCTTATATAATACTCCATCCCTGAGGTATAACAATACAAATTATATGATAGTTAATATAATCTTCAAATATATGAAACAGTTTAAGTGCACGATCGTAATACTTCAGCGTGTCCCGCATTTTGGACAAGTTCCCGGCGCATTGAAACCGAGAACAGCTCTCTCTCTTCCCCCACCTCCACCTCCTCCCTCCGCCTGTCGGATGATGGATGACGAGGCCGTTAATCACTGAGCCGGGAGTCATCGCTCACCCCGGAGCTGTGCCATTCTACTTAAGATGTTAGAGAATTACTCGCAATTGATTCACTTACAGGATTCTCAGCGAACTGCGAGCGGCGAGGGTTTTCTTCCAGTTCATGAGAAGCGAGATGTTAAACTCGACACAGGTCCCGGATCCCATAGATCAAAGTTCCCCAAACTTTTTTGTGTCGTATACCCCTTGCCATGTGTTTCAATGTTGTGTAGACCCCCTACTTACCTGATATTGATTTCCTGTAAATTTTTAACTGTAGTGAAGTTTAGTGTTAAAAACTTAACACTAAACTTCACTACAGTTAAAGTAAACAACACATGTTAATTTATACATTTATTAATTGAATTTAAATTAAAACTAATCAAAATAAAATTTTGT
>DWLS01007726.1:0-10485 GCA_018246255.1 Pachliopta kotzebuea | reverse complement strand
CCCCCCCCGCCGCCCCCCCCCCCCCCTCCCCCGCCAAAACGGGGGCCCAAACCACCCCAAACACCCCAAAAAAAAAAAAAAAAAAAAACACAGTATAAAGTATTAAGGCAATATCAAAGAGGCATTGATAGATCATATTTAAGTTAATGTCCTTAATCATATACTAAAGTAGGAGTGATTTAACTAAATTGTGATTGTTAGTTATTGTGAAATTTTTTGAAATGGTGGACGTTTCTCTATGTAGCCGCACCATAGGACGCTATCTTCGGATTAAGATAAAAGATAAAGTCCATCACTTAATAAAGTCCACCTTCGTAGCAATTAAGGATTACGGCATCGTAAGGCTCGGAATCTGTTCGAGGTATCAAATGTAATGGCGACGATTAATTCCCGAGTATCGAGTCAATGATCATTGATATAAAATATGCATTTGCATTAACATGAAGTTTCATTCGTAAGTTGACGGATATTAAAAAGCTATATTCATTCATTTTAGGCTATGTACAGATCTTCGTAACTACTGGTTTGCGAACACTGTATTAAGGTTCCGAATGCTGGGAATTGAAGTCTCATACAAAGCAAGAGTTAAAGCCATTTATCCTCCTCATTAGCCAAATGAGTAACCGTTAACTTTTTTTTAATTTATTATTGAATATCTAATTATAATTCTCATTGTGATTATTTAAAAGAGTGAGCTATAAATGGTATTAATACAATTGTGTAAATATCTTATTAGATGTTTCCGAAATATTCTTAATAATGTTCTGTTACCATACAACTCTTTATTTACATTTTTGCCTAGCCATTATTCCGCTTCGAGATACGTTAAATATTCTACTTAATTTATTTTATATTACATACTAATATTATTTAACAAATATTGAAATATGTATGTACGAATTGATATACACTTCACTCGATAGTCCATTGTAAGTTTTTGTTTTTTTAGGCACCGACTTATGAAGAGAAAAGCCGGGTTTACTTAAAGACAAATAAGCTTGACATACTGTTTACTAATTGTTTGATCGAATTAGCACTATCAATGATTTATACAAGCTCAGCCAAACATAATACGGACGTGTTATCTAATAAAACCTAACCTTCAAAGAGAGCTTTGAAATAATACATTATCGCTTTATAATAAATCACTAGTTAAAAAACAGAATGAACATAAACAATAGGTTAGTTAAGTACTTACTTTCGCTGAAAAATTTCTACGTATAACACCTCAAACATATCGCATTACGTAGACGCGATATTGACGCGCCGCGGTATCGGAACCTATTGGGGAAGGTAAACCCGGTGACGTCACAAGTGACAAAAGCAAAACACTAAAGTATTAACCGCTTTCACACGCGATTTAATTTAAGATTTCGCGTTGTTCACACGCGGGCACGACTATCTTGAAAAGGATATGTATTCACCTCACGACGGTCGGAGGCAGACTGAACGAGGAGCGAAGGCTTGCTTGCTTGTTGAGGTGAGCCGCTGCTCCTCTAGCCGGGCCAATCGCGAGCGTCCCGCCTCCCCCCCCTTCGCGAGCCCTCCGGGACGCCCGCCCAGGCACGCGGGCTGCGACCGCTCGCCAAAGACTAAATAGACAGTTGGTCAAGAAATCTAGATAAAACATCTGTTTTAATATTAGGTCTCTGTTGCCGGAGACCGTCTAGGTGCCACCTCAGCTCCTATTTTAGCCGACAAACATTACTGTGTTCCGATTTGAAGAGTTGTAAACTAATAAAATTACTGAAGTAACGAAAGTTAGCACCTTAAGTTTCAAGACGATGAGCGCATTGTTGTGATTTGTATAACATACTAATTAGCATCATTAGTTATGGGCAAACGGGGAACTTACCATCCGATGAATAATTTGCTCGTCTCATCAAATTAAAAAAAAACATTGCAGTGCTTTTTCTGCCATCAAACTATAGTGCGCAAATATTACTGTGTTCCAGTTTAATGGACGTTGTAGTTACGCAAATTACTAGGGCTCGCCCTCTTGACACTTATAATCTTTTGTATCAAAAGCAATGAGCGTTTGTATTTGTATTTACCATCAGATTAAAGTCTCGCTCCTCTAGTTGTATCAACAATTAAAAAAATTAACAATAAAAAAGTTCTGATAGAGTCAGTGTCAGAAGCAGTGTTGAGTATAATTACTGAAGTACATAAATCATAACCATGATCAATAATGTATGTTAATAATAACAGAAAAAAGTTTTGTTTGTATTGCTCCATACCTTCCATTTCTCCACCTTCGTCTACATCCAGGACTTATTCAGAGCTGAACGCAATTAATGGTCAATGTATTCCCTCTCCTTCAAATGCATTTCTTTAGAAAGCTTTTTTGAATGAGAAAATTACATACATTTTCAATATTGAGTTCTTGCGGTAAATTTTATGTTTCCGCGAATTACACGTTCAATGACCAATAAACGACAGTGAGAAGTAAACTTGTTAATGAATTAAGTCATCGTTATCCTCGTACCAACGATATACTACGGAATAGTAATTACGTCAGATTTTTCGACAACTGTGCATTACTTTATTTATTAGCAGAACAATGTTATATGGGTTGATGGTTTTTAGACCCCAAGACTGAGTTTATGGAACAGATGAGTGAATATTAATTTTTCTAATAAATAATGCATATAGATATTTGTTTATATATGATGACTCATGATGCATAACTGGCTTGCTTCATTGATTTTACTACAAAGCCCTTTTTTTGGATGAAAATTTTAGTCTATTTGGTGTCTTTAATAACATTATCGATAAGATATGTAATCGGATGCGGATATGTAATCAACCTGTTAAAAATTATGAATAAAAAATCTATTGTTCTTAATTATAAGCAGTAATAACTAAAGGTATACAATATATCTGAATAAGGTGAGGAGATATATGATATAGAATAGGAAAGGAATGATAAAATGGGAAGCGATGAACTTAGAGCTGATTGTGAAATTTTCTTTTCATGTTCTTCATTATCTTATATATTACTTGATTAGGGTATCGATGGGTATGGTCTCGAATATTTGAGTCTGGTGACTTCCAGCGGCACTTTTATGTTATTTGTCCAGCTATGGATGATCGCCGTTTGAAATGATAATTATAAATACGGAATCTACTACGCCTGTAATAATTTTTATAGGTTTGTTTGCTTTCTCTTTCCCGTGTTTTAATATATCATTTGAAAAAAACTTGTATCTAATCTTTTAAAATAATAATGCCACAAAATTGTTACAGATTTTTAACATCGCTAAAAACTAGATTTTGCAATTTTTTAACTTAAATATAGTCATAATTATGACGTTAGTTTTCAATTGAAATAAAAGTATAAACACGAGTAGTTTTTAAGATCTTGCTATCACAATTAAACAAACAAACAACCAAAATCAAATATCACCTTACGGTTAATGTGTCAATGCTGTTCTCGATAATGCATTATCACATTATCACGTTAGAGATTTACGCAATGCCATATACAAACAATAAGTGATAAATATGATCACGTAATAACGTTATCAGAAACGGTAAAGTTACTATATGATTTCATGTATAAAAAAACATATCTTTTGGCAGGATACAAAATTACTATGACAAAATGTCTTAATGTTTCAAAACTTACATGATGTAGTGTATATCATGTTAATTAGGTCCTAGTTATTATGAGCAAACATTCTTTTATCATTAGATGAACCCCTAAATATTTAAGTAGTTTGAAGTAATAAGAAAACTACAAAGAATTCTCATATTCCATTCTACAAACCTTATGATCTATGCCGCATAAAACTCCCACATCTTTTCTACGGAAAAGAATGTTTCATTCATGTAATAATTAACATTACAGTTTTTATGAAAAGCCTTATTTAGTTTAGTTGTTCATGAGTTCAACAAGGAAATGTTTATCTGATAATCTGAATATAACAATATTTTGTTGAACAAATCAGTAACTAGAACGTTACAATAGCATTGCCGTATTGCTTCGAAATGACTCCAACCTCAGCAATCGAACCAGGGGCTTCTGTATAACAAAGCAATTGGTTATATACTGCTACTGAGACAGTTAAAGAGTGAAGAGCGTTTAATATTACTAGTAGTAGGTCTATGTTGCCGGAGATCGTCTACGTAGGCAATACCGCAGCTCTCATTGCGACTAACAAACAGTTCTGTACAGACATTACTGTTTTTCGGTTAGAAAAGCGTTGAAGCTATTTAAAAATAAAATCGAGAGAAGGTTCTTCTGGAGTTGGCAAGGCGTCAGTGATACCTCTGGTACTGCAAGCGTCTATAAGCTACAGTAACTGCTTACCATCAAGCAGGCCGCATTCTTCTTTGCCAAATGAGTATAATAAAATGACTGGGCTCATGAGACCTAACACCATATATCTCAAGGCGAGTGCAATGTAGTGCTGTGTATCTATCTTAACCAGCTGTACGTTGTTGCCAACATATAACTATTATATTGCGTCCTGTATGTTATGTATAGACAGGAAACGAGATTTTGAAATTTTTTAAACTAGTAAAATTTATCGCAACTCAGTTATGTATTGATAATAAAATCACATTTACGATCTACTTTATAAGTTATAAACTCCGTCCCTAAAAATTTTACTGCGGTGCATGCAAAATATAAGTAATACGTGCTGTATCTTTAAATATATAGTTTGTTTTCAGTTATAAACACAATGAGAATCTAGTTAGTATGTTTATACAGGACCACAATGAGTTCACGATTAAAGAGCATTCACGTTACTCCAGTAATTTCAGAAGCTAATGCTTGTTTAAAACCGCACCGTATTAATAATTATATTCTGACGCTTGGGTCTGCTCTGGTGATGGTCTCTTTGAAAGACTACCACATTTATGAAACTGAAATTCGTTTATTTAATGAAAATATACTAAAGATTTTGAGAAATGGTTTGAAGATGTAAATGTGAACGTGATTTGATGTAAATGCTGGATAGTCTAATCTTATTTATTATCATAGGAAAAGAAATGGTGAAAACCGAAAAGTTTTAACAACCTGACCGGAAAACTGGGGATAACTCTTTGTTGTCGAAGACTGTGTAGGTAAGTACCATCGCAGCTCCTTTTGCAGCCGGCAAACACTTCTGTGCAACCATTGTTTTGTTCCTGTTTGAAGGGTGCTGTATGTTGGTGAAATTGCTGGGGTAAGGAGATTTAACATCTACGTCTCAAGGCAACGAGCGCAATGTGGTTCTGTGTCATATTAATCAGCGCCACGTTATTATTGGCAAGCGTATCACTTACCATCAGGTGAAAACATTTCTGTCTTCTTTTCTCTTTACCTTCCGAATAAAAAAACTTCATGATTATGAAAATGACTTTTAATTTTCTATCTAGTCATCATAACATAACAGATATTATTTTAATATTACAAAAGTTCTTGATATAGATCTTTTTATAACGCGGCAGTACTCCTTTAGCGTACAGGTTACTTCATTATAATGATGGTAATATTTAAAAAAAATCTTATCGCTTTCTCACTTTAATATTATGTTTCATCACCACAGTAACTTTACTACAACTTCTTTAAACCGAGAATACAGTAATGTTTGTTTTAACTGTACTGTTTGTCGGCTGCAATGGAGCTACAGTGGTATCTACCTAGACGATCTCCTACAACAGAGTCTTACCTGTAAATATATTAAGATTTTATTATTATTTTAAATCTTTATTAATATTAACGAAATAAATATGATATATTGGTAACATTTTTATAAAGCTGTATAAAGGAAAATAAAGCACAAGATATCTTGTAACATTTGAAATTGTTGGCTCGTACCCAGGAAGCTATTTATTTTACTGGGCCACAATTTTGGTTCCGAATGCCCTATAACATGTTACGTGCGGAGATAGGAAGATAGAAATCAAAAATATTTGCGGCTTTTATTAATAATTGAATGGATCAGACCTATCACAGCTACATCACAAACCAACAATCCTATAACATTGTTTTTATGAAAAGCTAAGGATAATTTGAAAACAACATCCACATCATGTTATCACATCTCATAACTTTATCATTATTATGTTGATGATGATAAGTTTAAGCCATTACTTGGCGCTGTTTAGTAAGGTACACATAACACCGCATTGCGCTCGTTGCATTAAGAGTTAAAATGTTGTCTCCTTACCTCAGAAATTTCACTAACTCGAATATCCTTCAAACCGGAACACAGTAATATTTGCACAGTACTCTTTGCCGGCTGCAACAGAAGCGGTGGTATCTACCTCGATGGTCTCCGGCAACGGAGATCTTTCACCTGCAAATCTACGTACAAAGTTGTTTAAAAGTAAAAAGGAAAGAATGATTAGTGAATTAACTATAGGTACTAAATAACAATGAATGAAACCTAACGCTTTCTATTCTACTTGCATTTCACATAGAGAGATGTCTATAGCCTGCCAGATGTATATCCATTATTTTCACAATATGGAAAATGTTTAACACAGTTGTTTCATATTTTTTTCACCATAAATGTAGCGTTTATTAATTAAACTTGTCACGTGCCCAAAAGTAAACTACAAAGTTGTTATGTCGGAAAATTTATGGTATGAGGATGCTAGTTAAACAGACTAGTTCCACAAAATCTTGCCACAAACCAAATCTCACAAAATGTTGCTTCGTAATTGAATTAGAATACATGATACAATGCCGGCGCTTAGTTACTGCGAGATAATAACTACCCTTAATCTGATATCGGTAAAGGTCTCAACTCAATTTATGTAATACGAAACGGTCTCGAAGAATAAAGAAGCTACCTGACCTCTCTCGTGGTAACCCTCCTTAACAAATACCTTAAACGCGTCGGACCCTCGAAATCAATCAACAGTCCAATTTCGAAAGGGTTGTATACAGTGAATAGTTTAACCGTAAACTATTCGATAAAGTTGAGGCAGAAGGTACAAGTTTCACGAACTTTAGCCACTAGGATAGGGTTAAAAGTTTTACTAAAAATTGGAAATGTTAGAGATTTTAACTAAATCGTTTTAAGTTCTAGTTTAAACCTACCAAAAAAGGTGTGATAAGGTTCTTCCGGGGTCGGCAACGCGCCAGTGCTGCCTCTGGTACTGCAGGTGTCTATAGAATACGGTAATTACTTACCATCAGGCAGGCAGTATGCCTGTTTCCCACGTTTGTGGTATAAAAAAAGTTAGTCGTAACACTTCGAAAATTTATATAACATTTATGACTAAAAGAAAGTATCTAAATATATAAATGAAACCGGAGACCGTCTAGGTAAGTACCACCGCAGCTTCTATTTCTACCGGCAAATAGTAATCTGCAAACATTAGTGTTTCGGTTTGACTCCTCATCTCATCGAATAAAAAAAAGAAGGAAGAAAATTACTAGTAAACAGAGTAAGAAACTACTTTGTGTTCTTTGGAACCATTGTTCTGTTAATGTTAGTTAACTAGCAAAAGTTGGCAACCCAGAGTAAACTTTGAGCATAGGAGAAACTTTAGCTGCGGTACTGCACACAATAAAGTGAATGCAAAACAGAAACTTGTGATGTGGTAACATAAAGTGAACAGAAATTTTAAATTAGTTCACTGTATTTGTACTTTTATTTATTCGAAGAAGTAAGAAGAACATCCGCGTTATGGTATGAATGATTTATTATTTAGTTTGATGTACCACATTGTGCTCGTCGCTTTGAGACATATTTTAAATCTCTTTACTCCAATAGTTTCACTAGATATTGTTCCGTTGCAACTGGAATATGACTGTCTAGTAAGGTACCACATAGCATAATTAGTCTTCAAGACCTTGAGGGTCTCCGACAAGTGAAACCAGTATTATATACATATACGTATAATGAACAGACACAAATAGCACTTGCAACTTTACATCCAATGAAATGCTTCGACCCCTCATTGGCATTTCTATAAAAATAATAATAGCTCGGATAAATGTTATTTTTGTTGCCTTTGTATTTATTAGTCAATAAACGCATAGTATTTAATTAAAAAAAATCCTCGAATGTATGATATCATTTGTAAAAAGTGATTATCATCACTAAACTTACTTTCTGAACACTAAATTGCGTTTGGGCGGTTAGTTGGAGAAAACTTTCACTCTCCTGTGACATTCAAAATAAAGATAGATGATATTAAATTTGTCTTTACCAAATCCTTTTTTATGGAATAAAACTTGACATCAATTTGTAATCATTTTAACCACAAAGTAGATCGTTTTATTTTCTTACTTTATCCTTTATAATTATAATCACACTAATTTCTAAAACACAGGTAAAAACCTGGCCCAAAAGTCTGGCACTCAAAATCTTATTGTCTAGTCCTTTTCTTATATAAATAATAATAAAGTTTTTAATTATTTATAATTAATATATTTAAATATTACAAAAGCTCCGGCGATTGTCTATAAAAAGAGTCTCTGTGAGCGTTTAGACTAAGGCCATTTCCTGCACGCCCGGAGTTGGGACTCCTTCCGGAGGGCTCGTTACCAACCCCCCGGGGATGATTTCGCTAACAAACTACGCATTTGGGCGTGAGAACGCATGAACTCGAAGTAAATTGTCTAAAATCATCAGCGTGAGCTATACAACAACGTATAATGGTTGTCGATTGGCACAGAAAAGGGTATTATTGTTGTAACTACCTTTATGGTATTTATTTCGAACTTGCACCGATTAAAACACAAAACGTTTTTGCTGATATTCGCGAATTGATCAGTGCTGTCCTATATCAGACTGGTAATCCTTCGCTTTTCCTCTTCTGGTGAAGTTTACTGGATCACAAAGCTCTTGCGACCTTGACTTCCTTTTATCGTATGATTCAAGGAGTAGTTCTACATCTAATAAAATCTTAAATAATGCTGATGATTACTTTAGACGCGGACAGCTTAGTTCTACCCCGTGCCTCCACAAAGCCAATGAGGAAAAGGTTTCATTCAAAAACCAAGTCTTCTCTTCCTTCTGCAATCTTACTATGGCTGTAAGGACAGTAGTTAACAGTGATTACCATACCTTACCCTTGCAGTTCTTCTGCACCTAAGCACCGTAGAATTTTTTTTTTATTCCTCTTAATTGCGTGACCAGGGACATTGTTTTTCTTTTTCTTGTTTTCGATTTTAGTCTTTTTCTTTATATTTCCCTATCTCTTATGTCATGTGACATTATTTCTTTCTTCATTTACTTTTCTGCCTTTCATACATTGTTATATTCTCTTATTTCTTCTTCCATACTTTGTCTTTCGTCGTAACTATTTTTAAAGTATTTTATCATTATGTTACTTTACTTTACATTTCTTTTTCTTATATAACTTTATTACAATATTTGGACGGTTTACATTCAAATTATTTATCTTCATTATTTTCCCGCCTATTTTCCACATTTCATTTACTATCTCTTATTATTTGCATATCTTTCTGTTTAATTATATTTCTATTCTTAACATTACTTGTTATATTTCAATTCATTTTTAAATTTTCCTCTATTGCTTCGCTATTTATATCTTTAGCAAAGTCCGAAAATATGTGCCGACTTCCGTCTTTACTCATCAGGACCGTAGTGTAGGAGAGATAGGTATATAAGTTTAGTTTATAATGCTCCAAACAGATATCTCAAAATAGTTCATCTCCTATTTATTGACGTTATACAAATCATAGCATAACCAACAACTCAACGCTAAAATTGTAGACGCGAATTTCGTTAGTGATGGGGGGTTTGGGGGAGAATTAAGTCAGCGTAACTAATTAATCCAGCGACATAGTTGATTCAGAATTTTGGTACTTACTGATGAATTATTCATCATTCAACAGCCTTGGTTATCTTTTGTACAAATACAAAGAGGCGAGAGAAATATTTATTTAAACATAATTTCAGTTCGGTTTAAACCAACAGCGGTAAACAGTACTTTATTGTTATTACTGTCAAACTAATAAAAAAGAGTAACGATATTAAATTGTGATTATTTATTTAAAGCTCATCCAAAAATCTCTATGCTGCCACACACACAAACAATAATGTAGAAATATTACTGTGTTTAGGTTAGGCAGTTAGATAGGTAGTGAAATAATTGGGCTATTCTTTTTCTTTTTAATGTGCTTCTTCATTACTGGAGGTTGGTCGTCAATTTTAAGAATTTGTTAATTACTTAATTTTGTATCTTAAAATGACAATTGCAATACGGTATAGATAGATATATTCTCCAACGTCTTACTTATCATTAGTTGGACGTCCTTTTTGTAATGAGATCATATATAGTACTTCATCATCATCATCAGCCGATAGAGGTTTATACAAATATATAATACAATAGCGTCTAATAGTAATATGAAAATTTCACTACGTTCAAGTAAATATTTATAAGCTTTTAGCAAAAACCCTTTAAATTCTTGCTTTCTGTTGTTACAGGATATATGATTTTTTTTTAGAAAGATCTTTTAAAAGCTCCTATACTTGTACAATACTATTATAACATGCCGGAATT
>DWLS01007725.1:0-10485 GCA_018246255.1 Pachliopta kotzebuea | reverse complement strand
ATGTATTTTTTATTGTCTGTTTAATATGCAATGTTAACTTAAATATACTTTTAACTACATCCATAAACTTAATATCAAATATAAGAAATATGTAAATGCGTGAATATTTAGTTATAATTATAGTAAACTCCATTTAATGTAACTAGACAATTTTTGTTAGGTAGATCTAGTAAAGAGAATGGTAAGAAGGTTCTCATTACCGTGTATTAAAGTCGTGATTATTATTTTAATCGTTTCGCTAACAAAGGGGAACGGCCGAGATTAGCGGTAATTATATCTGCTCGGTCCCGGGTTCGTGACGGCGGGGCCCGATCCTGAACAATGTTCGGAGCCTCCGAGCGAATGAACGGATAGTTAGCGTTAACCTATTGCGATATCCACGGTTAACTCAAAGCGCTCCAACAGATCATTGTTAACCTCACCGCATAATAGTTAAATCAGTTAACATTAATTGTGGTAAATTGATAAACTCATAAGAATATATACTACTGTTGGCGCACCTCTGTGGAGACCTTTATGAACGCTTGCTTTCCACGCTGAGGGTACCCGGTTCGAACCCGGCCTGCACCTATGAATTTTTTTAATTATGTGCTGTTAATATAACAACTAATATCACATGATTTAAGACATGTATCAAATCGCGTGGCTATAAAAAACCTCTGTGGAGACCATACATGTCGAGGTAAATATTAGTTACTGTGTTTTGATTTAGAAGGCATTATAACGAACTATAATATTTTATATATAAAGACGATGTCAATATGATGCGGTGTATATCATCCTTACTAGCACCACATTTTTATGGGTACAGTCAGGTAACACTTATTTAGTGAACGTCTTGCTAAATTCTTTGATAGCTAATATAGATTATAATTTTTAACCTCTGAAGCAAAAGGAAAAGGTCGTGTCTAGATATTAATAAATATATACGACATGTAATAATATCTTGAACAAAAGATTCAAATATGCTGTCGTTATTTAATAGGCAATATTGTAATTTGAAGCTAAACATTGTTTAGTACTTTAGACTCAATATTATACTATGTACAAAATTAAAAAAATAATCGTTTTAAACTAAAAATAAGATCTGAAATTTATTATAACTTATTACGTAAGAACGCGTAATAGCTCAATGTACAACATTCGCTAGTAAATTATCAAAAGGTGCGGGTTCGATTTCCACTGAGCCTGAGTTTGAGTTAAAGAAAAACGTCTTTCTCGACGTATTGAAAAAACATCATCATCCATTAACACGCTCTCCGTCAGCCTATTGTGACAATGACCTTGATTATCTCTTTATTATAAAATTTTTCAAAAACTATAAAGGATTTGTATTATTGTAACTCGAATATTTCCATATATACTGTGAGTTTTGCTATTAAAATTCGCGAATTTTTTTTCTTGATATTATGTGTAACGAATATAATCATCCAATGCTTGATTATTTAAATTACTTATGCTCTGCAACATGAAACAAAATCCATCATCATGTTAATTTAATTTAAATAACGATTCAAATGACGCATTTCGGTATAATTTATAAACGATTCTCAGTTAATTCCAAAAATTTATGATTTAATATTACTTCTGTGAAAAGATGCTGAATTAGAAGAAGCTATTAGAACAATCTACATAACTAATAACACAAATACTGTAAACGCAAACGAAATGTAAAAAAAATAATAATGAATTCAGCGATATAAATCTATTGAATCTACATAATGTATATTTTACTTTAACATATTTCTAATGATATTAATGATTATATAGCAGTTGAAGTTGTAACAAAGTTCTGAATTGAAATTGCAGTCTAACTGCGCAAACGTCGATTATTCTTCGCACGCACCTTCTAGAAGTTTGAAATGACACAATTCGGCATTTGTCCGACAGAGCTTCCGAATTGTTCGATATTAGCAACGTATATCGTGTGTACATTATAATGTATGTCACCGCGCCGGTACAGTACTTGCGATGGTAATTTTATAGATAACGCAAAGTTACGTACATAATAAGCGAACACAGAGTCGCCGAAGTCGCCCTCCTTATTTCATACATAGATATGAATAAGCGGTGAAGAGCTTTAGTTCGCCTTTGCACTAACACGCCCGTCACACTTTGATAGTCAGATTGTCTTGATTTGCAGCTGCAATATAATCGATTCCGTCTGTACTTTATATTCCTGGCATATTAAATGAGCTACAAAATCGACACAAATTACCTTAAGATTTGACTGTCAGATGTATTTATGACGGGAGCGAGCAAAATGTTATTGTCAATTATTCATAGTGGAAAATTCCGGTCCTCTTGTTAGTAAATCCTCCTCAGTCCCGTTGGTTGCTCGAATTATAATTCCTGTGGTAACGTTTGGGCCAATGTTGGTCATACACTTGTTGCGTGATCGGCGTGGACACGACGACGAACGCCTCATAACCGTAACATAGGCACTATATCTCTCTCATTTGGTATTTTCCGTAATGAATACGATGGATCACTTATCAATTGAGACATATTTTTCAGATGTCACACCACAAATAGCAATCAGATATATGAGATCGTCACCTGAATAATAGCTTAATTTTTTACCACTGTTATACAGCTGAGTTATAGCCCAAATGTGAATACAATGAAATTTCGTGTTATGCAAACATGAAGATTTATATAATATTTCTTCATATTAGAGCTTACGGAAGAATATATGAAGCGGAAACCGATATATTACAAAAACAACCAACTTTGTAGATAACCATTATTTAATCAGCGTTGTTGATTATATTTTTGAGCTGCTTCTGTGTAAAAGAATAAGTGGTAGTAATACATGAAGTCGTCTTTTTTTCCTTTTTTTATTCGACTAGGCTAGGGTTCATTATCAACCGATAGACGTCCACTGCTGGGCCTAAGCCTCAACGAATAGTGTGGGGATTGGTGCCGTCTCCCATCACGCTAACCCAATGCGGATTAATGGGGAGCCGAAACTTCATTTTTAGATTAGTAGAGTGCACCACAAGCAGTTGAGGTTGGCATGGGTCTCGCGAGTAGTTGTGTGAGACTCTTTAAACCCAGAAGTTCATATGACGATAAGTGACACGCTTGCCACCACATTGCGCTCATCGCCTTGAGATATAAGGTATTAATTCTCATTATCCTAGTAATTTCACAAGCATACAACCTTCAAATCGGAACACAGTAATGTATGCACGTAAATACAGCGGTAAAAATAAGAACTGCAGTGGGACAAGTACCTACCTAAACGGTCTCCGGCAACAAAGATCTACTACCAGTAAAGTATGTAGTGAAATTATTCTGGTTGGTTAAAAACAGTTGAGAAATATTTAGATTTAGTATAAAAACTCTTCTAAATATAGTCGCTACTAATTAGTTATGAAACATAATAGAAATTATGTTGCACAAGATTGCCTTGTATGGGCACCTTAACAAGATTGTTAATAAACCATGCGGGCTTAAATCGTTATATGAGAGTAGCTTCCATGAGTGAGTGAGAGTAGGTTCCATGTTATCATGGAAAGTATGAAGACATTTATTTCATGCATATGCTATGTATGACAAGGTGGAAAATTTTGTACTTGCAATAATTGATATACTATGCTTAAATACTATTTCTTTGCCAATACAAATATTTTGGAAGTAATAAAAATACGAGTCAATGATATATTACAGCGACTTATACGCCTTTGTTGCCATAACTTAAATTCACAAACTTTAACTGGTAGGTCTTCCATTCCACTATCTGGGTAGGTACCACAGCAGCTTCTATTTCTACTGCTAAATAGTAACGAACAAACATTACTGTGTTCCAGTTTAAAGGGTGTTCTGGGATTATGAGACTTAAAACCTTATATCTCAAGGCAACGACCGCTATGTGGTATACAATCTTAACTAGCTCCACGTGGTTATGAGCGAGTGTATCACCTACCATCAGGTGAACGCCTTGTTCGTCTCGTCACTTCGTCGAAACAAATAACTGAGGTTGGGACGTGACATCGTCATCATCAGCCTATAAACATCACTGCTGGGCATACGCCTCCTTCAAATATTTCCACTCCAACCGATCCTGTGCTATCTACATCCAGTAGTTTCCCGCAACCTTCACCTGATCGCTAGTCCACCTTGTGGGAGGCCTTTACCGACCTGAGCCATGACCTATAATTATTAAAACAATAAAATATCACTACGAAATGACGGTAAGCAGAATAATATTAGATGGTAAAAGACACGCTTGCTCATAACAATACGTTGCTAATTTTAATATTATATTGCGCTCTTCTTCTTAAGACTTACCATGTTGTTACCTAAGTAATTCCACGAACTACAGCTTACTTCAAAGCTAAGCACAGTAAGCGTGCACGTAACTGCTTGGGTGCAGAAATAGCTAATGTGGAGTAGCTGGTGGTAATGCAGGTGGACAAGTACAACAGATACACAATTCTTCTGTAATTCTGAATGATCTCATTATTAGTACTTACACTGTTGCGTATGAACATACTGAAAACAATATAATTATTATGGCACATATAGTAACAACATTGACACACAATAATAAGTATTATAAAATCAAATCAACTAATACCGAAAATCATAAATTGTCACTGTCATTCCAACGGTACAATGTTTAATACCAATTTAACTTCAAATCACTACAACTGCTTCCTGCAAAAAATAAAAACCTCTGGCCGTCCGTAGTCCGTATTGCGATAGGAGTAAGGTGGACAATTGAGTGTCAGCTGGTTACTGAGGAAGGGGCCCGCATATCCGCCATATCCTAATTGAGCCCATTGCGTCGCGCTAAATAGTCGAGATTGGGCCGGGAGCCAGATTGTTATCTGATTGAGCGATTCCAGAACAAGCGCTGTTAATGCAATAAGGAAGTCAACGTCTAGCCTTGTCTTGCTGACACGGGATATTGAGAATTAGGATTAGTGCTAGGCATTACTTCTCCAAGACGCTTATACCAACGCTGTGAGAATTGATTCTATTCTTATCACACCCCTTGCGTCTGTCATTTAGACGAAAGTTAAAACAACGCATAATTCGTTTGTCATACCGTGGGAAAGTAAAAAATAACCCTTGTTGTGAAACAATGTAAATAAGTCTCAAGTTTATTCATATTAATCTAACATATGGTCATTGGCTACGTAAGTTTCATTAAGTACGTACGCGTTAAATGTGCAGTGAATCCTCTCGGATTCCTGCAAAAAATGCTCCCATTAAAAAGCATACTGTTGAAGCGATATCGGACTTGATTTCAAGGGCTCTTCACACAATACGCTGGCCTCATTATGAGGGCCCTTTGTCCTAAGAACCAGTTCCTTTATTTAATTCTTTTATTTGGCGAAAGCAACGAGACATACAATAAGTGTATCAAATCAAAGTGCCCCCTCGCAACGAGTTTCTTTATTCATGACCACTCCAAGCGTACCCACCCCGATTTGAAACTTAACTTTAGTTTTAATTAAACAGAATTGTCTTCTACGTTATATTATTACATTTATATATTTTTCTATCACCTACAAAAGCATTATGAGAACAAAGATAGTCATCCGCACAATAATAAAACTTATGTAACTTCAAATCAAACAACCTTGAATAACAAAACCAAATAAGAATTGATGTGATGTTATTTATACTTACGAATCCTTTACGCAAAATCGACAGGAAACGTTCGTATCTCCGTATGTTAGTTGTGTATAATATTAATATAAAAATCAACAATAGTAGTTTCGATCATAAATTGCTGAATTTAGTAAAAAAGTAACTATTGATTTGCAGAAATAAACATTTGTTTCAGGGACGTTCGTTTACAATGCTACATAAGTGGTAGGGTATAGATAGCAATTTTCAAGAGCCTGATTTTCATGATACATGACCATGATTTTCTGAAGCCATAATGAGCGAACTAATTTCAACGTCTTGTGCTTCATTAGCACTTAACATCAATTTAGATAAAATCGAGTTATATTTGTTCGTATCATTACCATCTCTAACCTATATTGCTAAGTAAAAGCCTAACGTTAAAGACCTCGACGAGAAGATCGACTTATTTGTATATTCCAAAGAAGGAATTGTATTTGATATCATATAGATTATTATTTAACACAATTTAATGCATTCCTATGTCCAACAGTGAATACCCATCAGTTGAGATGATGATGATGAATACTATCATTATAACATGAGAGCAATTAAAATAATTAAACACAAAGAATAATTAACGTATCACTTTAATTGCAGTACCATATGACATCTTATTAAAATAATTTTAAATAATTACACCTTCATTCAATTTTAATCGGTATCTGTTCAGCGGTATACGATCCATCCATTACTTCTTTGTTTGCGTTACGTCATTATTACTTTAGATAACTGCTTTAATGACCGCTGTGTGTGTCCATAATTAATACTCATCGCTAATGGCGAAGTTTCTTTTTTTAATTATGCATTCATTGCACTTTTTCACAATGACAATAGTATGTTATTGTGTTACATAATGTATGAGCGCCAAGTCTAGCTCCGGCTGAATTTATGCTTATATTAATTAATATACATTTTCAATCCTGGTTAGGACGTTTTGTGTGACAGCAACACAGACCTCTAATCAGTCTGTGTTTCGACCGCTTCTCAGTTAATAACCGTTGCGTCTAGTTTAATTGCTGAGTCTCTATCGCAATTACACGCATCCACGGTTCGAGGGCAGCGGCTACGTGATAACAGATTTCTCTTCTGACCCCAGATGTAAATCTGTTTGGGCGACGGCTCCTCGAGCAAGAGACGCGGTGCACGGCCTCGCCTTGCCGCTTCAGACTGAGCAATTTTTTTTTGTTAATTAATTCCTATTAAATGTGCTATTGGCACGTTCGTGTTGTTACTCAAAATGGAAACGTTGGGCGCTGGAAAAAAAATGCTCAGTCAACAACAACAATGGTCGCGAATTTGTCATTACCGCGGTACGTGCCCGTAACCCAAACACCGCTCCGCCGCCGCTCATGTCTCGTTTATTTTAATATCACCCTGACTTTTTACTCTTTCCACCAGTTTTTTCGGATCGCTTTTTTTTTCTGGCGACGTGACGTCCGACTTTTCATGTTGATAATAAATAATAATCAGCGGCCGTTTCGCGTAACCTTCGTGTTTTTCATGAATTATCATAAGACCTCGTGATTTACTTATTACGAGAAGCTACAGCAGCAAAACTTTTTATTTTTAAAGTGAACCACGTATAGATAGAAAAACTTTTCCAATTACAATCTGAACTATTAACCTTTAGTCTTATACACTGCCGGTCTAAAGTTTGAGAACAATAATAATAAGTTTGTGTCACCGCTAAATATTTTTGAAAAACTTGCCTATTGCTTATGTATATGTATTGATCAGAGACACGTGTAGTACATAGATATGTAATACAAAAAGTAGCTATTACTTTTGTTTCCTTATATCAACGAATACATTTTTGCTATATACATTATACATGCGATAGATTTCTATACCTAAAATATATTTGTTGTTGATCAGTATATACAATTTGTTACATTATAATAATCTTTTGTTTCATGTACCTTCCGATCCATGATGCCATTAATTAGTATAAGTATGTATGAACATTTTATAGCATTAATTAAATGATTTCATAGATCAATATAATATAATCTATTGTGATAGTCTGGTTGCAGCTGCCATATCGTTTGATTAATGAGTACATTTTCTTCATAAGAACTAAAATTAAATTAATCTAGATTACATTTAATTTACCGCAAATTAAGGTCTAGAGGTTATATACCATTATTATATAAAGTTCTATAGTACTTTGTTAGTCGTGTTTTTTAATTAGACTCTTGCGAAATAGACAGTTACTCGATTAAATTATAAATAAGAAGCGGAATAACTTTGATTCAATGTTCTTATTGAATGAGGAATATATCATTAACTGGCTCCAAATGATCTTTCTTAGATTTTGGACAATAGTTTGTTTTATAATACAGGGTTTCCAAAATTATATTTAATGAAAATTTTTTGTTAGTGAAATTTATGAAGATAAACTTAAAAAGCAAATTCTATTAGAAGTAATGTAGGAACCTATTTATTATTTGATTAGAGCAACAGAACGGTCACCTGATAATAAGCTTATTCATAAAGGTTTGTCATTAGGTAGGATCATGTATACTGCACCAGATTCTCAAATTCTTTTCAAACCGGTTATGTTTATCCACTATCGTTCGACTGCTGAAATAAGCACTGCGGTGATACATAAATTCTCTACCAACAAAAACCTAACACTAGTGAAGAGGTCTTTGCTGTTATAATTTTTATGTACTGTAAGTTTCAAAAATTATTCTTAATCAAATCGTTAGCCTTTTAAATTGAATTTGCTTTTTGGCAAATGCTGTGTTTTAAAACTTTTTCTACTACCAGTCTGTCACTACCAACTAAAAAGTACATCCTTGTTGGAGTTAGAGGTAATGCGATGCGCCCCGAAATTTTTTCGAGGTAATATATTTATCTGGAAAGTTCGCGAGCTGATTGTGCGATGATGGAGTGCACCTGTTGGTTTACGTACATTTTTCTAGGAACGGCGTACAATTTTATTTCACATGCTTAATACACGACGCCGCAACAACTTTGATGTCATTTAGCGAAAACAATAGAAAGATGCGCGCGCGCAGTTGCATGCTAATTTAAGCATTATATTTAAATAGACTAATTCCTATTATCAACGCGTCACTGAAGTCCAACTACTATTGAAATTTATAATGCTATTTTTACGCCCCAAATGACTCACGTGAGATTCTGAATGGGATCTTTAAACCCGCCGACGTCGATTCATTACTTATCGATTTGATTTGTGTACGCAGCGGCATCAGGATTAAAAAGTCGTTTACCTTTCTAGTTGGGTCATTGCGTCTTTTTGCTGCGCCAGCTCACGGTTGTTAGATTTCTACTCCGTTATGAAGATGTGGGAGCAGCGCACGTAACCGCCCGTTAGGTCCGCTTTAATCCGAGCGATTTGCATCGGCGAGGCTTATGCGCTTCCCTGACACTTTTCGCTATCATAAAGTGATCAAATGGGTGATCAAACGCAGTTGTAAATCAGTGTGTGACTTTCCCTCAGTCGTTACGATTCTCCACGGCGCCTTACCCCGCACATTTTCAGTCAACACGACAGCTTTTTGCTGCTGCTATGCTAATACATTATGATGAATTGAAGTCCACTTCCTCGTAACGTTGCTGGTGAATCGCCGACCGTGTTAGATCCGCCCTGAAACTTTGATCGACAGCGATCAATCTAGAGATTACAGTTAAAGACACTTTTCATATAAAAAAGCTGTATATGTTCAAACCATTTAATTCTAATTCATTATATATTTATTAGGTTGTCACTCGATTCGACTTTACTAGAAAGTTTCTAGTTCAGTCATAAATCGAAACTAATTTAAATTCATTTTATATATACATACATAAATTGTTAGATTCAAGCCTAAATTTATCGAACTGTTAACAATCTATTCGATTCCAAAAGCTGGTTATCTGCATAGATATCGATCTAACATAATAAAATCGATGTCACATCAAGAATCTCGATAAAATGGCTATTGAAAAAAAAAATGTAGGTGGCGCGTATAATAAGGTCCGAGATCATTGGTATGCGTGTTACGAACGTTTGAACAAAAGACGTTATAACATCCTGTTCCCGCGATACCACTCCAACTCTTATTATTATCCTAATGACAAAAATTTATAGGTCCTTAAATTCGCCGTGATGCAAATATTAAAAGCTTTTTTTACTGAGGAGAAATGAGTATATCCATACCCGAGAGCATTGTTGTGAGGAACGGATATTTTTATACAAATACGTTTACAGCTTAAGCATCATACGGGGACGATAACAATAAACAATATCGGACAGATATTGGGCAAATAGCAATAACATAATTTTCGAGCTAATTCGATGATAAAATTTTAAAATACTGGTACGACACTGTAAACATTGCTCTTTTTATATTTTGTTTACAGGTAAGTTAACACCCGCAAGTGTATTTTTTATGTTCTGGCCGTGACAAGTTTAAGTGAGTCGATTTATAATTTATATTAAATATTGATTCAACTAATGCTTCACAAACAATACATTTCAAACTAATAAATTATTAGCCTTAATGGTTCTCAACAAATTCATTTGAGGCAAGTAATTTTTTGTTTTCAGTGAGTGTATGTGTTTCAAGATTTTTAAACAACTGAATAATTTAATATTGCTGACTTCTATTATAGGTTGAAAAAAATGAGGAAGAAAAGGCGAGGAGTTAGTGAACATTACGGTTAATACAAAAAACTATAACAAATCAAAAGAAAAAGTTATTCGTATTGATAAACAGAAAAAGGGGTAATGAATTAGTCAAAAAAAAAGAGGTTTTTTTATTTCTGCTTGCTTAGAAACTTCATTATAATAAGCAAATAATATGCTAGTAAAATAATACCTTTGAT
>DWLS01007724.1:0-10486 GCA_018246255.1 Pachliopta kotzebuea | reverse complement strand
CGGCTTTTATTGTCCTTATTTTCGCCGTGGTCTGATTGCATTCCCACAATACGCTTGGAACAGTGATTCCATCCCCGTTGGGCGGGATACAGCCGGTCTCGCCACAAGAAGTCCACTTTAGTTTACAATCTAATGTTACACTAAGAAAGACAGTAGACAGTATTAATTACCATTTCGAAATTCAAGTTTGTTTTTAGTCTAATATCTGTAGCATTTTGTTTTATTTATGTATAACTAACGAACATTAATTAACAAAACTAAACCAATGCAATAGTTAATTTCATCAATCATTAATAATTGACAATTTACTTCGAAAAATACAATACTACCCCGTTGTTACTCTTCACTAGGTAACCAAGATCATTAATATAAATGAAAAGTAAATATAAGTTCCAAAGTATACGATCTATACATAACCTAAATTGTCATCAAAGAGACTTCTTTAAATTTTATTTAGTTCTCTTTTTTTTGTATATAATTATCTTATGATTAATTTACTTACCATACCATATTTTGTATCTCTGTTGTCGTTTTGTTTTTAGTTGTTCGCTGTATCGAGTTAATGAAGCTGGCTTAATATTAATGTCAACATCCATACCCGTTCCCACATAACACCTGCACCTCTACTTGAACTTGAATAAATAAAACTTGGAATAACATCTTGTGCAACACGTTATCTTCCTCGCGCTTGCACAATGAAAAGAGAGAAGGATAAGTCGTGAGAGAGCATTCCCATTGTAAATTATTGCCTTATAAAGATCGCAAATCAACATCCTTATTTGAAAGGTTACTTGTGTCTACGTCGGGTATAACGCTGAGGTAGTTTATGGCACTTGAATAATTCTCGTATTGAATACGAGCGCATTGCAAATTTGCGTGATTCTTTTGTACGTTTTATATCAAGATATTTAGCATCGAAGAAAACTTGCAAATTGTATGAATAAATATCAAAATACCAATACTTCTTAAAAATAAGTCTTGCTTTAAATAGACAAACTTTAATAGTAGTTGTGGAAGTGCGACACGACGAAGTAGAGTTGTTAGGACAAAATGTAGCGTGGGAAGTCCTACAAGATAAGTATATCTAAAGATTAGGCTAAATAGCGTTATTTGAGAGAGAGCACAAGAGTGGATTGCTGCAGTTTAATAATGATGATAATAAATATAATATCCACATAAAATGCAAGTTATTATTACGCAGTACACACGCAGATTTAAATCTGTAGCTGCTAAAAATTAACGTATATATTTTATTGAGAATGTACGTACTAAAAGCATTGTAAAATTGATTTTTCTAGTTATAAAACACTGTAAACGGAAACAAGAATTAACTTAAACTTTAACGGAAATTACTTTTTGAAATGGACCTTTTATATAGATTGGAACCGAAAATCCGTAATAATTATAACGCAATTACGAGAAGCTCGGTTTATTATTACACTAAAACAACAAAAGGAATGTTTATTTATAGTTCTGTGTTTAGGCGGGGCGACTGACGGATTTATAGGGTCTTTTAATTGCCTTTTTAATTATTTTTTTTTCAACAACTACACTCCCGGTAAATTGAATACGGGTCTGTGTAAATTCTTGTGATGTTATCTGACCACTTCGGTTAGTAGATAACATTACCTCAATATTGAAGTAATTGCGCTTTGCAAGTGCACACTGGGTGTTAAATTGCCATGTTTATATTAACATTACTTATGTCGCAGTAAACTTTACTCATTGAGTAGAAAGGAGTTATAAACTTGTAATACAAAATCTAGATTTGTGGATAAATTAGTTTAGAATTTTATATTAAACTAAGCTTTAGTTCATTCTTATTGTAATAAATAATATTATTAGCTTGCCCTTTACAACGTAGTTGTTAAAATTTCCTTTAATCATGTCTATTGCAGGAAAAAGTCTTTAGATAAACCTTCAGTAAAATTGTGTAGGTAACATATGCAGTGTGGCGGAGCGATCGTTGAAAATGTCAGAATAATCCGGTGGCCTCCGGCACACTGTGAAATAACCTGCCTCGTATTTGCCAAAGCTAAAATACCTGGGTTAGTTGAGGAAGCTTCTAAAGAGCCTTTGCATAGTTCGATGGCCAATTTTCTCAATTGGGAACATTCTAACTTGACACTGTTCTGACTGAGGATCAAAATTTGTTCTTATACATTGATAAAATAAATCATACTGCGATTATTTCTAATTGTTAATGACTGCGGTGGAATATCAAATTTCAAGTTGGGGTATATTTTATTGGCAATTAAACACCAATAAGCAGACGCTCGTTATTTTTCTGAATGCACAATAATTATAGTCAAGAGATACTTTTATAGTAAATCAATACTGTCGAGTGTATCTTTGCTAATATTAATTTTTTTTGTTTGGAACTTTTGATTGGAACAGCGAAATAATAAATGAATATACATTTAACAATTTAATTCAGAATTAATTGGCATAGGATGTACTAATAAATTTTAACTCGTTATTGTTTCTCTTCAGTTTACTTAGACAGACGCTGCACACTCGGCAGGCCTAATTTTCTTAAACCTTGGAAACTAAACTCTTGTCGTTTGAGTTAAAGTTAATAATGAATTACTTAGACAACAAGATAAGGCATTACTAGAACGTAATCTGAGTTTACTAGCCCACGCCCATTGATTAACACGGCCGATAAAACGAGGCTTAATGAAGTATTTTTAAACTTGGCATTTTTTACATTGTTAACTGACCGTGAGCTGAAGAACAGTGAATGTGAACAGTGAAATGGAGTAGTTAGGGCTACATAAAATCCGATGCAATTTTTTTATTTCTTTGAAATCTACTTTAACAGCCTTTTCCGACGAGAAATCAGTCATTACTTAATATCAAAATATAGCAAATTGTAACGTTTCGTTCAAGGTTGAATCCTTTAATTTAAGGAAGCGTTCAATTATACATTAATGTAAAATTACTTTTTCTATTAGATGATACAAACCGAATATCATATTTTATAACATAATTTTAGAATAAAGGTACAGTATATTCACATGTTACAATAAAGGTACATTTAGCGTACTATTTTAATGTTTTTATGTGAAAATTCAAATTATTTTCATTCAGGATTAAAAGATTCCAGAAGCTGCTTTTGTCAAACAAAAATTTTATGGCGCAGTTTCCATAAAAATCTCGATAAATTAAAAATATTCATTATTTCTCCATACAACAATATTTGACATTAATCTTTACAAATCATTTGTATACACAAAATTAAACAACTAAAGAAACACGATATGTTTTGTAATTAAAATAGCATTTTTACCTATTCCTTAATTATTATTTTTTATGCTACTAGGCGACGAGACGAATAAGACATTCACCAGGTGAGTAATGGGCTTGCCCATTACAACATGGTGCTGGTAAAGATAGTATACATAGCACCATATTGTGCTTGTCGCCCTAAGAAGTAAGCTGTTAAGTCTCGTTACCCCAGTAATTTCACTACAATATAGCACTATGCATGCACTATAAAAATATTTATATCGTTCTAAAAGTAAAGAGCAAATTTTACGTATTTGTTTACCATTTTGTTCACGTGATCTCCGGAGCCGCCTTACTTTGTCTAGACTTAAATTAGACTTTTTTTTATTAAATGGTTACAGTAGCAACTTAAAACTATCAACATATTCTTATTCGGGGTGTCACACAACAACTTATGGGACCCAAGCCACCCTGTACAGCTCGTGGTGGACCCTGCTACTCAACAAACGATGATCTGGCTCCCCATAAACCTGTATAAGGCCAGCGTGGTGGGAGTTGACCTAAATCCTCCTTTTATTGGGAAAAGTCTATATCCAGCCGTGAGCGTCTATCGGCTGATTATGATGATGATGATGATTCTGGTTCAATTCGTTCAGTTGTCCGAGAAAGTTGCATTAAATAAGAAATTAATTATTTTTTTCTGGTACTAACAATAATATCACTCATTATAACCAGTAAATAATAAAGGTTAAAAAATGTTTTTCCGTTCTATACCTTTCTCTGTTCAACATCGCTCCATTACAATTAACCCTACCTTACCTCCTAAAAAATGGCGGCGCGGCCAAACTGACAAACGACGAATTAATATAGGGATCCGCTGCCATTTATATCAAGTTCCCACTTTCCACTTTGTACTTACGAGGTCCCTTCCGCCCTTCCAGTAATTATGCATCAAGATAAAAGTTTAGACTGTTTGCTTAAGATTTGTTAGAATAAAGTAATTAGTAATGGACTTCCTCCGACGCCCCAAAAGGTGCTATTAAAGTTTTGAATCTTAATGCATGTACATGAATAAACAGTTTAAAAAAATCTTCACCTTTTACACTCTTTTCATGTATGTAATTCAAATTTTATAATCTTACAAGGGTAATTATTCACACCTATAATATTGCATTATATTTTAAACTTTTATTTTATTTAAAAACAACTAGCTACGATCTTAAAGTGTACGTAATTTCTAGTGATTTCTACTGTTTGTTGTCTACAGTGAGTTTGTACTCCTCTATACTGAAATTTTTATTTAACGGATTAAATTCACTGAACGCACGAGCTTCCTCTTTCCGGACTTGACCATCAACACTGCTAGTAATAAGACGACGCCTGGCTTGCTGCCAAAACAAATTGGCTTCAGACTAGTCGGCCTGCGACACATGGAAGTCATACCCATTCTGCGATCGTACACTTTTACGACTATTTCAGAAATTGGTACCGTAATCAAGGTTTACGTAGTTTTAATAGATAACACTAGTGTTTCCTTTATAATCTAATTGCCTACGTCTTGTCAAGAGTGAGATAGAAATACATTAAAGGATCTCTTTCAAAAGTAGTTGTATGAACATCCATCCGTAACAATTTAACCCAAAAATTTCTTAAAAGTGCCATCTACTTGTCATTTATTACATTAATTTAATTTCATCAATAAATACATGATACTATTTTATAAGAAAATGATAGATGGTATTGTCGAGGCAAACCAAATACTTATTGTTAATTAGTTTTTTGTTTTAATTCATAAGTACAAACGATTTGATATTTATTTTTATATTAGGCTTGTCTATAACTTGTATCAATATTTCTAATATAGATGAAGTTTTCAATATCGTAAAAAAATAAACCATTTTAATTAAATAAGTAACAAGAGTTAAGTTAAGTAATAAGAGTTAACAGTGTTTAAAAATTACCGAGAAAGACTGAACTATCAAATTTCTTTATAAAAATGTGCAAATGGATAAAAAATCGTTTCAACAGTTTCTTGTACAAAATTAAACTTATTGTAACGCCTAATCAAATTATCATAGCAATATTTTACTTCTCCGCAATAGTGTTAGATAAACAGGAGGAAAGAAAAAAATTATACTTTTTTCAATATTTTTAGATTTGTAAATTGCATACTGTTAACACTAACACTATACAAATCTCTTTATGTGATTTTACTTTTTTTGAAGCGAAATCTGTTTCACTTGTCATCATCTGCTTTCATAAATAAAATCGTAAAATATTGTTTTACAAAGGTCTATGTAATACACAAATTAGTTAAATTTTACTATTACGAGATCAAAATATCACAAGAAGTAATCACGATAAAATAAAAAATTTTGTGAACTAGTCAATTGTTATAAAAACAATAATAATAAATGATGATTCAAATAATATTTAAAAAAGTATTAGATTGCTATTATTCATAAGAAAAGAATTAGAAAATTAATTAGGATTGTCATGGTTACTGGATAAATTATCAATATTTAAAATCATTTGGATCTAATCGCCATGCTAAGGCATTATAAGAGAGTAGTACTGACTTTTTTTACCGTGTCTTTTAAATAAGCGCACTGGTACAAGTACTTAAGGGTTTGTTAAGGGCTTTCTACTAGACACTAAATATCGTGGGGTGGAACACCCAAGGTTAGTATGAATCTGATCAAAAAAGTCTGTGTTAAAGAAATAGAGGACTTTGGGTTTTAATTCATATGTTGTTTAATTTTGATATTCGCCCAGTGCTAAATAAAAGTTTAAATTAATCATTTTTTTCTCTATTTGTTTTACTAATTCACTACGTCCGTTACAATATAGAAATTTTTAAAGATTCTGCTTTCTTCTCTATTTACTTTAACAATGCAAAGTAATGCATTGTTATTGTAAAGCGTATGATTAGCTAGGTCAAATGTCAAGGTAAGAGCGTGTTGACTGTCATTTGATACAACAGGTAAGAGTGACAAGTTATTACTGGATCCAACGGACCTAATATTTCTAACCATATAAATAACTAGTCGCAAATATTATTACCATTTCTTAGAAAGTTTTTCGTTAGTGTTAATGTGTTTGAGTTTATACACATTAAAATCCGTAACTCTTACAATGTCACTCTTTTCATTAGTAGTATTCATAGTTGTTTTAATCATTCCGATTGTGGAACCCAATGATCTAGAAAATTATATACCATCTGAATTAATCTCACAAAACTCTAAAGAAAATTTATCAAAAATCAAAAATAAAAAAGATCTATTGACCGATATTGGATTTGTTAAAAAAACAAAAGTATTTAAAACAAAAAATAGTCTAGCCAAAAAGAAGAACGAAAACGTGCAAATAGATCATATCCGATATTACCAAAGATATGAAAATGGAGAACATCAAATCGAATCGCCTGTACCAGTTGAACGGGAGGAAGGATCCACTGAAGTCGCTGCAAAAGTGAGAAGCTTCAATTCTCATTACGCATCTGGCTTCGGTGTAAGCGGAAATTCAAATTATGGATCTCTTACTTATCATCATCACTCCATTGGTTTCGATCCAATCAATATTGTTGTATCTGTGTCGATTATATCTTTCCTCTTGCAAGCTCTACAAGGACTATTAGCAAGAATAAGGACACCAACAACATTGGTAGAAGCTAGAAGTTTAAATTTTATGCCACATTTGTTGAACAATTTGGATAACGAGATTTGGAAGCTTCCCAGTACATACAAGCAATCTAATGAAGAATTTGTTCATTAAATTTCTTTTTAAGTTTGTTTAGGAATTCAGCTTCTAAAGTTTGTGTGTTAAAGCGAAGTGAAAAGTTATTTTAAAATTTATTTACCACTATTTACTTTCTGTTTTCTTAACTGTAACAATAGTTACAACTTCTGCCTAACTAGACTCATAATAATGAAAATTTAAATGCGCACATAATGTAATTTTGTTTGCTCTAATTCTCTTCTGCTTGCTTAAATTGCGGTTAATGTCGCGTAGCATGATCTTCATTTACGTTAATATTTTACGACTCATAAACTCTTGTTAAAAAGTGTACTCGAATTTCCATACGTTTAAATTTGGCTCGTAAGTTGTCTATAAGGATAATTGGACTGAAGCCAATCCCTCAAGCCTGTGCGTGGCGTATCCTCTTATTGACTGAAGAGGCCTTTTGGCTCCCCTTAGCTCTAATAGGAGGTACGACATCGTATGCGGCTTTTTGAATACTTCATGTTTTCTTTTTTTTTCTGATGAAGTTTATGTCGTTAGTCGTTTTGCCGACTATTCCAACTTCATCAAACCAATGACTAACGGTATCGGAAACCGCAATCTAAAATTAATTACCCCAGTGCAAGTGGTGTTAGTTTTTTAATGTTAGTAACCTAGTTTAAACATTTAGCGATTTTTACGTAAATTAAACATTTTGTTATTTTAATCAACTTCATGAAGTTAATAACCTTTACCTTGAATAATTGACTAAGAAAGCCATTGTAAATAATATAATTTTGAGACTATATAAAAGCCTTGTGCACTGTATGCGTGGAATAAAGAATTTAGATAGATAAATCTGCATTTCTGCAAGTGACTTTTACTATATCTTTGTATAAAATTACAGTTATAAAGATCACAGATTGTGATAAAAGCCTTTATTAAAGGAATTGTTTTATTTTAAAGGCATTACAGAAAACCAACGAAGGTTAATTTTACTTCAGCCGAAGCCGCGCGCGCCGATGTCATAATTGTAAAACGTTTAATAAATTGCCATCTGTTGTCAAAAAATATAACTATAATATAATTATTATACTGTAATAGACGCCATCTATTAATTTGTTAGATAAATACATTTCGATTTCATTTCAGTGAAATTTCTAGCATAAAATATAGCCTTTAACTTAAACATATCACTTTTGCGCTTTACAAGAATACGCTAGAGAAGTACATTATTTTTATTTCATTTATAAAAATTCAGATAATTTTAGGCCAGTTGTTTCATTTTTGTCCTAGAATATAAAAGATGACGTTAATGAATTGCTCAACAAATGGTTTTATCAAGTTTCACTGCAATATAAAATCAATCAAAGATCTCAGTGATGAAATATGAAAATTACATAAAATTTGTTAAAACTTTATATATTATAGTTTAAATTTTATTCATGTACATTTATGTTGTGTCTATTTAAAGGTTATTTCAATGTCAAAGAACTATCGAGTCTTTTAAAAAATAATTTGAAAACATACTTTCAAAGACATTCGCAAAGTAAATTTTAGAAACATATCTCTAATAGTTTTTACACGAAATTGAATTAATGGAAAAAACGGAATAAAATTTTATGTACGAGAGAATTTTAGAAATATGAAGTTAACTTATGTATAAAGTGTAATAAACATGCAGCATTTCAGGGTTTAACAATTTAAATTATTTATGTATTGCTTCTACACCACTGATTACTACTGAGAACCTAGTCTGTACCAATAAGTAGGACGAAAAGACCGTGTCACAAGAGACGATTTAACTTATTTTTTACCATTTTTATTGTAATACCTTTACCTGACGAAACATGTCGGATGGACATCTTTGCAGAATAAGAATTTTAATTTTAAACATTTTCATGTTAGCTCAGGAAGGTTTCAGCAAAAATCCTCTTATTATCCCCGTCAGATAGCAGACAAGCCCAAGCTCGTGCGCTTGGTTAACCATTTATTTATCATTTTTGGGACATATCCTTTTTTTATCAAGTTAATATTTATAAAAACTACTTAAATTATTCTAACAATAGTATTAGTATTGGGCATATTAGTGCACTGCTAGAGGCTGTTGATTGATTGATATGAGTATTGTTGCCAGCATGATTGAGGCTAGAATAATTTATTAAGAGCTTTTAGAGCAAAGTAAAAAAAAGTCTTTATGTTGATAAAATGACCTGGTAACATATTTCTAGATATCTTATAAGGTATTTAATGAAAAACCAATTACAATGGTATATAACGAAAATCTGGTGACAATGAAATGTATTTGTCACATAATTGCTTAACTGTATTAAGTATTTACGTTAACAGTCGTGATTACGCAAGTTAATGAGACATGTTTAATTGTAGTTTATAGTTGAGAATTCTTAAAATGTTCCCGGCCTTGTTTCCTATTTAAAAAATGTATGTCACCTTACATATACCGGTGCTAAGTCCTGTGACGTAAGCTAATGCAAATGCGCCGTTGGCGTGGATTTCGGGGCCCGCATTAACTATTTACGGATGAGAGGCGCATTGTGCCGCGTACGTAAGAAATTTTTAAGCCTCCATGATTGTACTTACAACTTACATAAGTCATCCCAGAATGTATTCAAAGGCTTCGTCGTTTTCATAAAAATATAATACAAAAGTAAAAAGAGTTTCTTTTGAAAACAAAAAAAACTACCCGTGTACAAATCCTTCATAACCTCGTCTACCTCCAATAAACGGGATGGGATATCTTTGAAAGGTGAAGTAAAAGTTAAAGCAAAATAATATATAATTTTAATGTTAATAATTTTGATATATATTTAAGGACGTAAGTTTAAAAAAAGAAAATACAAACTGTTCATAGACCTTTTTAACTTTGACTGACCAATTAAAGTTTTTAGGAAACTGGAGGAATATACATGTATTTGATTTCAATAATGTTTCTAAGGCTATAAAAAGCTTAAAAATAGCGTTGTTAAACGGTGATAACAATATAATCAAATGGATGTACACTAATAAATTGTAGATATACATACCTTTTTCATGAAAGATCCTTAAAAAAATTAACTGTATGTAAACTATGATGATAACGGAAACTTGTTCTCAATAGAGTTTATTTTAAAAGGAAACAACTTCACCAAATTTATCGTGACGTTTATGTGAGGAACTGTTTATAACGGAATGTTTTTATTTAAGTTTTACTTTTATGCTTGTTTCCGAGTTGAAATTACAGCTTACGTATATTTATTTAATGAAAGAAAACTCAGCAACTTGTCACTATTTGAATAAGAACTTTTATATGTTTTATATACAGTACAGGCGGAAAACATCCAAACAACTTTATATGTCTGTGGAACATTACAAGGAATCGTGACGATGACAATCGTTTGGGGGGGGGGGGGGGTTTTTTTTTTTAAAAAATTATTTAAAAAATTTTAAATAAAAAATTTATACAACTGGGAAACAAACCCCCGGGGGTGGGGACCATATCCCGTAACAAGAAACCACCCCCATTAAATAAAAAAAT
>DWLS01007723.1:0-10486 GCA_018246255.1 Pachliopta kotzebuea | reverse complement strand
AAATTTTATTTTGAGTAGTTTTAATTTAAATTCAATTAATAAATGTATAAATTAACATGTGTTTTTACTTTAAGTTTCTAATACTTAACTTCAGTACCGTTAGAAATTTACAGGAAATCAATATCATTTAAGTAGGGGGTCTACACAACACGGAAAAACATGGCAAGGGTACTACGACACAAAAAAGTTTGGGGAACTCTGTTCTAAATCGTACTTCCTCCCTGACTGAGGGTCGTTTTTGGCATGTGTAGTGAACTACGACGACTTTCTTGCCAGTTATAATGGAGTGGTGTTGCCATTGCCTTCTCCATTTCGCATTCTAGTCCGACCACGGATGGTCATCACGTAGATATGTAGGTTTTATCACGATGTTCTCCTTCACCGTCAGAACACGTGATATTAGTTGGTGTTATACTAATCAGAAATAGAAAAGTTCATTGATGCAGGCTGATTCGGACCCGGTACCTCCGGAGTGGAAGGCTTTCAAACCACTAGGCAGTCAGGTAGTCAAAGGGGGCTTAAACAGTTGTAAATAAAGGTAGAGATATATATAGGTATTGTTATTCTACCTGAACCGCTTATTTCTGTCGGCGGAAGAAGGAAGTAAAAGGATTCATATTCGCGCTGGCTCTCGCCGAGACTTGCAACAGTGTTTCTAAGTGCTCTTTGTTTGCGGAGTACTCCACGTGCGTTGTTATAACATGATGCACACCCGAGTAAAAAAGAAGAGCTTTAAAAGTAAATTGCTAGTGTCAAATTTCCATTATTATGCAGTACTTACAAATAAAAAAAAATTATTAAAATCCTCTATGTAATTACTGAATGAGAGAGTAAGATGTGTATGGGGGAGGAGGGACAGACAAGAGTCGCCGCTTATTTATCAAATATTGAAAGACGATTGTAATTAAGAGGTTATAGAGAAAAACAAATAACAGTCCTTAAATATAAAATGTAAATTCCAGCAAAATTTAAAGCACATAAAAACACCTGGGAAAAGGTCGGGATAAATAAGGAATAAACCCAATAAAAGAGAAAAAAAAATTGAATTAAGAGACAAAGACAACCGTAACAAGAAATATAAGAGAGGTAAGATATTATAAGTAAGATATTACGGTAAAAATGTGTGAAAGAGGAATAATAGCAATGTATAAAGAATAAAAGAGTAGGAGATAAAATGGGAAGTGATAGCGAGATAGTAGGAAAAGGTAAAAGAAAGCAAAAAAAAAATATTAGAAAGAATAATAGAAAATCAAGGCCCTTACCGACAACATGAAAGGGAATACTACTAAAAAAAAAGATGTGGTTCCACACAACTTTACTTGCTCGTGGTGCAGCCTGCTAATCAACAAACGAGGCTCTGGCTCTCCAGCGACCTACATTGACCCAGCATGATGAGAGATGGACCAAAACCCTTCATTGGCGGAAGCAATCATCAGCCGATAGACTTCCGCTGGACATAAGCCTCCTTCTATAATGGGGAGTTCTGGACCATCTCCCAATTGTTCGTATATAAGATATTTAATTAATGTCCTTGTATCCCCAAGCGTGTGCTTAATGTATATCAATTATTTAGTAATAGAAATTATATACAACTGGCTCAAGTTTAATCATATCAGCTTATAACTTAATACTAGTCTTAATAGCGACAGAATAACATAAAAGTTAGTAAAATTTCTATATAATTTATCATATGTATTGTACTATATTATATTAAAACCCTTATATATTTAGGAATTTAATGATGTAGTTTTAGTAATGTATAGCTATGGTTTGTAAGGTAGCTTATGTCTTACATAGACGTACTTAGACGTAGTGCAGAGAGACACCAGTACGATTCGTTAGTAATCCCTAGGTCTCTCGTTTGTATCTATTTACTAGAATAAAGTACAGATAAAACACTGACTTACTACCTGATGTCACAGTAACTTATTTCCTACAAAAGTCTATTAATAATAATTGAAAAGATGTAGTAAACTGCCAAACAGATTGAGTTTTTAAATATAAACAACCGATAATTAAGTTTTAATACGTAAACTTAAGTAGCATTACTCCTAGTAATGCTTAATCAGTTTCCGCAGCAATATTTTATACTTCGTTGGAAGTTTACGTAAAGCAAAGGCTTCTCACGTATAACGGGAGCGTGTAACCAAAGCTTGAAGTAGTAGTTGTTAGTATATTACTACTCGTAACTTAAGTTACGTGCACGTGTAACAGTTAATCCATAATTCAACTTAATCCTGCGCGAAATTATTAAATTTATTACTTAGAGAATAAATTTCCATTCATGGATGTAGAACTGCTCACTGGTTCTCGTTGAGTTGGTGCCCGAACAGGTCAACGCCCTCTGTAAAGGTAAGACACTTGAAGTGTAGCCAAGTTAAGTTGAGATTCTTTTTCTTAGACATCCGGCGGAAAACAGAGCGACTACAACAAACAATAATGTTTAATACAAACGGATGTTCATGACTCGACGGTACTGAAATATGATTTATTTTTATACTTTATTTATAAAACATTTAATAAGTAGTTATGTAGGCTTATTTTTATTTAAATATTTTATAGTAAAACCTTTAACAAAATCAGTTATAAAGAGGCGAGCTTAAAGCCAGCAGGCATTCTCTACTAGCCTACATTTAGAGAGGTGAGATATTATGGTAGTACTATAACATAAATTATTCAAATAAATAATGATACAAATCCTATATAAGCAAATAAATAAGAACACAGGAACGTATATTAATACATAAATATTATATAGTTAATATATACATCCATGTACATGTCCTCGTATTTATAAAATAAATATACTACGAAGTGTAGTATATGCGTCTGTTTATTTTTTACATATTAATTTGATAGTAGTATATATTTTTTTTATTTCATCATCATTTGGGGACGTCCACTGCTGGACATAGACCTCCCCCAATAGTCAGGATTATTTTATTTAAATGCATATAATTTTATTTTTCTCTTACATTTCAGGTATCTTTGGAACCAGCTCCCAGTAGATACGGTTTTTAAAGACTTCTGCGATATTATATATGTATGTATTATATATATTTACTATGACGTCTGTTTGTTATAATTCTGTATCTATAAATTATCTATTTAATGTATGCATCAGCTGTTTCTCTTGTACCTACTTACAATATCTCTTGTCTCTCAGGGTTGATTAATAGATAATGCTATTACAAGCATGAATAAATAAATAAATATTGTTTATACAGGACGATTATAAAACATTTGTTGTATGAAAACAAAATGTTTAACCCTTTTGTAGTCCACAAGTATCGCTTTCATAAACGTGAACATCATAATCCCTGTGCTTATATATATTTATACAAACAGAGAGCTCTCTCGGTAACATTACGACTGCAGAAGTATTGCAGCGGCTTTTAAGTACATTTTGTACGCTTGCTTATATACACATGTACTAACTATACGATAGAAGAAACTTATGTTCGTGGTATCATCAAACGAAGGTTTACTTACCAACAATAAGATTTTCTATTAAAAAGGAGAAGTTTGTTTTTCTTTTTCATATTAATGTATATCACTTTCAAGGATGAGTACGATTCTCATACAATTTCATGTCTCTATTACTTGTGACAAATTTTTGTATTTTTTTCTATGTCCAGTGAATTTCTTTTTATTATAAAACACTAAGTACATTAGTTTTTATTAATTACTAAGTTTTATATACGTAACATAAATATTTACTAGCGGTTGGTATCTGTTGCCGGAGACTATCTAGTTAGGTACTACCGCAGCTCAATCGAGGCTCTGGCTCCCCAAGAAGCCGCATTGGTCCAGCGTGGTGGGAGATGGCCTAAATCCTTCCACTGTTGAAGGAGGTCTACGTCCAGCAGTAGACGTCTATCGGCTGATGAAGAGTAGTACTTTAAGCTAGTGAAATTACTGAGTTAACGAGCCTTGACACCTTATGACTCATGATGACCAGCGCGGTATGATTCTGTATATATCATCTTAATCAGTGCTGTGTTGTTATGGGCAAGCGTATCACTTACCATCACTTGAACTTACTCGTGACCTTGGTCGTCTCATCGCCTATACCACATGCTGTTTGTATGTGAACCTGAGGCTCTTTGGTTCCATACTCATGTATTAATTTATGAAAAAAATAATTAAAAATCATTCTGAAATTAACGAGGATTCGTCACCATTTTTCTCTATGAAAAAACATTGCTTATATATTATATTTTTTTCTATTGAATAAACAGAAACAATTTTTTTTTAACAAAATTTATTTGGTCAGCAAGAAAATAAATTGCGGATTTTTAAAAACTATGAAATAGCTTCAGCGATAACCCTTTTTTTTCGTAGGGGAAATCTTCTAAAGATACCCGGCTTTTGGGGGGAAGTCAGGGTTACGTGGGATTTATACCCACTAAAACCCCCTCGGTGATCGTCTTTGGTGCATTCAGGAAAGACCCGGGATCTCCTACGGAACTCCCCGGTGCCTCCCTGCACTGCTGCTGAGCACATCCGAGAGAGAGCTGTTACCCTCCCCATAGACAGTATGCTACGACAAAATACGAGACCACTTCATACTTCCTCACTTAATGTACAGTGAGGGACCCACTCCCAAACTTCGCGAACCCGCAAAACTCTTTCAATCTCCTTCTACTTCAGGCAGGGCTTACCTTAGTCCTATTCTTAATAGTCCTAGAGTACAGGTCTATCCAACCCTATATTTAGTCGAATAAAAAAAAAACTGTGTTTTATCTTCTCTTCACTTTAATGTATAAATGAAGTAAAATTTTTAATTAAACTTCCGCCGCTGGTACAAACGCATGAAAATATCCCTAATCCTCGCCAGCTCCGGATGTGCTAATTGCATTGGACCGGATTAAGTTGTGAAATCTCGTTCATCATTTTGAAACACACCGGATATACATCTGTTAAATTAAATTATTTAAAAAAAAAATATAACTCCATCCATACATGAAGGTTGATTATAATAAAAGAAAAAAGGTACTAATTTAGTACTCATACGTCTCCATTGCTGGAGTTCACCTAGGTAGGATGGTACAGCACCTATTTCTAGATAGTTGTGATAGCCCAGCGGTTTGAACGCCAGCCTTCCAGTCCGAAGCTATCAGGTTCGAATCCGGTCTGCACCAATGAATTTTTAAATTTATATGTAGTTATTATAATAATTAATATCACTTGCTCTGACGGTGAAGGAGAAAATCATGAGGAAACCTTTATATCTATGTGATGACCAACCGCGGTCGGACTAGTATGTGGAATGGAGAAGGCAATGGCAACACCACTACATTATAACTGACAAGGAAGTCGTCGTGTTTCACTACACATGATGACCTCGAACTTCAGTCATGAGGAAATAGGACTTAGAAGAAGAAATAATGCTGTGTTATATGAATGATGTATGCTAGTGAAATTACTGGGGTAACGTGACCTAACACCTTTCATGGCGACTAGCGCAATGTGGTGCTGTGTATATGATCTTTATCGACGCCGCGTTATTATGGGCAAGCGTATCACTTACAATCAGGTGAATACTTTGCTTTCTTGGTTTGATGGTGTTATTGAAGCCTTCGCGGCCATAGTAGGCTTCATCGGACCCAGATCTCGCAGATTCGGACTCCGCAAGCTGAACTATGAGAAAAATATAGGGGAGAGGATAAATCCGAGGAAAAAGAATGAGGGGAGGGTGGAAGAGTTGAAGAAACATAAGTATAATCTAATAGATACTTATATACGTGAACGCCTCGTTGATTAAAAAAATACTGTGTTAATAATCGTAAATATAATTTCTTATATGTATTGTATATGCGATTGTTTTAAAGCTATCCGTTGTTATAATATAAGCTAACTGTTGTACATTGCACTATCCATACAGGCTTACCCTTTCACTAAGGTTAGTAGTAGAAAACTCAAACTGAGTTAAGCTCGTCTGTACAACTTTATTTCAGTAAAATTATTATTTGTTGTTACATTACATTAATTTACAAAGTGGAGAGATAAAAACAAAATGAAATAAATGTCATAAAATAAATGTCTGGTTTTAATTTTAATTAGGAATGTATCACTTTAAAGTCACAGCGGCGTTAAACTTGTAACATTCCTCTTTTAGTGGGGGCGGAAGTAGAGAAAAACAATAACAACGGTGAGCAAAGCGATTCCTTTCCTATTTCCCTTTACGGTCACGTAAACATTGTTAATTAAATTGGCCCCCAGACGGAGATAAATGTTAAATTTCTTTCTTTCCTCCTCATAATTTTGCACTTCAAACTCACTTCCACCGAAGGCTTAATTAAATCAATTAATTTAGGTTAACAAGGTTGCCAGCCGTGCGTCATCCACACATTTTTTTCAAACTTGATTTAACAATACATCGTTAAACCCTTACCGTGAACATGGTTATAAAAAAATTAAATAACTCAATCATCGTCAGTGAATCTTAATGAACATTAATTTTTCTATGTAAAGCTTAAACAACGTTTAACAAGGTCTTAAATGAGACGTTCGTTAATAAGTATAAAATGACATTTACAATATGGGATGTAACGGGTCCCACACAACAACTACCGGCACTTAAGCCAACCTCACCTGCTTGTAGCGAACCCTGCTTATCAACAAACAAGGCTCTGCCTCCCCACCAACTTTCATTAGACCATCGTGGTGGGTCAAATCTTCCACTGTTGATTGAGGCTTATTTCCAGCAGTGGACGTCTATCGGCTGATGAAGTATTCACAATATTAAAGAGGATTACTAATTATTATTTTTTTATTCGACAAGGTGGTACAAGCAAAGCGTTCACCTGAAGGTAAATAGCAAAAAACAGTCTAGAACAGCATCCTTCTCACCATACCATGTATTAAAGGTCATTACGCTCACCTGTAACTAACACCTGTGGGCAGGCTCATGCTTCGGGCAGAGCCGTATACCTCCCCATATCTCGTACCTCTTACCATGGGTGAGAAGGCCACGGCTACAGAACCCCACCGCCACGACAAGGTCGTAGCCTATTTCGAGGGTACAGCGGATAATCCCCAGCTTACTAAGCCGCACGATACTAAATTTGTATAGAAATATCCCTTGTCTGAAACAGATTTACATTTATCTTTCTTATTCAAAAAGGCTCCGTCCCAGCTGTTACAAAATCAAAGACTGTGACAATAACTTAATAAGTTATTAATGAAGAAGTCAACAATGAGTACGAACTCAAAATTCGCTTGTTACATTTTTAATATTGGGTGAATTTATGAAGCAGCAGCAGTTGAAAACAATGCACGTTATAGAAATGTTAATGCGCAGGTAGGATTACCGGAGTCACAATGTTGGATAAAGTGCCAAATGTACAATAAATGTTTATAGCCGTTCAAATTCAGGCCAGTACAGCAATATTACCTCCAAAACAATTCTCTAGTAATAAATGAGAGAAATCCTCCGGTTGAAATGATGTTGATGATGATGAAATGAGAGAAACTTGAGCAAGACCGTGTTTACTATAAATACAGATACTTAACACGATTTAATAAAATGTATGACAGAAAAAAGTTCATAAAAGAAACTAAAAACATGTTTTTATAATTAAATAAATAAACAAGCTAAATGTACTATAGCAAACAATAGAAATAACAAGTAAATATGACTATGGATATATACGTGTACATACAACAGTAAAGTGATGGTAGATAAAAATAACATTAGTATTGAAGGATATAAGTTATAGGATAAAAAAAAACCTTGAATCAAAACAGAAGAAAAGAGAAGACCGGAACAAGATAAACTGGAGCAATAATTACTTAAGTAAAGAACTCTTTCATAGTATATAAATAGATTTCAATTAAAGCAGTTTTTTAATCACATACAAAATTCCCTGTTTTAGAAGCTGCAGCAGAATTAAAGAACGAGTGAAAGTGTTCAAATTAAATTAAAAAAATTAGTAGGAGTTTACACGCAGTAGAACTGGAAATTAGTGTTCCAGTTAATTTGTTAGTGTATACGTTGAATAGTCTACGGAGGTGATGAAAAGAAAGAGAGATAAAGAAATTTAAGTAACATTTTTGTATAGAGAAAAGTACCGATGCGGTGCCATATATAGTAAAATAATATAAATATAAACGTCTTTCCCTCTCTTTCTTCTTTATATATCTTTTCGTATATTTAGAGTGTAGTAAAGCGGTACTCTGCGAACTATAACAGAAATATCCTGATGGTATATATTTGTTGCTGGAAACCATCAGGTACCACAGTTCCTATTTCTAACATTGAATAGTAATGTGCAAATATTGCTGTGTTCCGGTTTGAAAGGTGTGGTAACGTAGTAAAATTACTGGAGTAACGAGACCATTTTATCAGGCATTACGTTATTATGGGCAAGCGTGCTTACTACTATGTGAAAGCTTTGTTCAAGTCATCTCATCGTGAAGAGAAGACAAAGGATGAAGAAACTGTATTAAAAAAGTGAGTTTCATCTTTTTCTCATAGCCTTAACACTATAAAAAAAAATTGTCGTCTCTTTTTTGTTACATAAAATCCAATCCGCACCGTGCCAAAGTGATTTCAAAGTAAAATATAAAAGAGAATGGAATATCTCAATATAAAAACATCGATGAGAAATGGAAATAAATAAAACATCGAAACCGGATATTATATCTATGTTAACCTGCTAAAGAAGCTAAATATATTGGTATTCACAAATTCAATTGAAATTTTCATCGTGAAATTCAAATGAATAGGAAATCAGGCAGCGGGGCGTAATTGAGAAAAATTTCTTGGACCTCCGCGATTTATAATGTTGGAAATGATATCCGACTACAAGTACTCTTTGAGATTGATTTAAAATATACATAGCGTGAGTTGTTATAGTCTATCGAAAATTAAAAATCAAGAAAAGATTTAGTTTTTACTGGTGGTAGGTCTCTGCCGTCGGCGACCGTCTAGATAGGTACCGCCGCAGCTCCAATTTCTTTTTATTTCATGGGGCGATGAGATAAGCAAGGGGTTCACTTGATGGTAAGTGATACGCTTGCCCATAACATGGTGCTGATTAAAATAGTATACACAGCACCAAATTGCGTTGTTGCTATGAGACTATGTTATCTCAGTAATTTGACTAGCATACAGCACCTCTCATACCAGTACACAGTAATGTTTGCACATTAGTATTTGTCGGCTGCAATTGGAGCTGCGGTGGTACATACCTAGACGTTTCCAACAACGGAGACCTTCCACCAGTAAACTTACTGCAGCCGGCAAACAGTACTAGAGGGTATAAGGATTACTACAACATACTTCACAGGACCCAAGACAACCTCACTTCCTCGTAGTCCACCCTGGTAATCAACACCGACCCCCACAGGGGCTAGAGTGAGAGGAGACATAATTCATTATTGGGGGAGGTCTATATCCAGTGGACATCCATCGCCTCATAAAGAACAGTATTGTACAAACTTTACTGTATTCCAGTTCAGAACGCTACAAGCTAGTAAAATTACTAGAGTAACGAGAATTAATATTTTGATACTATAAGTGATGAACGCAATATATTGCTGTGTGATGAATCTGATGAAAGCCTTGCCCGTCTCGTCACCTCGTCGCATAAAAATAAAAGCTTTCAACTGAAGGTAAAATATCTAGAAAATTATATACATGAAGTATACAATAAAAAAAAATTGTATTTTGTGTTTTTTTTTTAAATACACTTGTTGGGTACATTTACGTTATTTCACTTGAAAGGTCAAAGCGGCACAGTATTCACGTGACTGAACGATCTGTCTGAACTCTGTGAAAATAAATATTCAATTGTATTGTATTTAAGCCTTCGATGACAGGAGAGTGATGATGTTTTGTGTTTAACGTATACAGTGTTTTTATTATTTTTATATCAACTATAGAATAATCATCAACAGCCTGCGGCAGTCCACTGCTAGGCATAGGAACACCACGAAGCACAAACCTCGGCTAAACGCTATAGTTGCTGTCGGCCGCATTGCGCAGGTCTAAGACACGTCTACTCCAACAGTGGTCACCATCGTTAGACACCATCGCCGCTACAGACATGACTAGCCCATGGCCTTCGATTCTGATCTGAAGGGTGCTGTGCTAGTGAAATTACTAAGGTAACGAGACATCTTACGTCTCAAGGCGACAAGGGCAACGTGATCTATTTTACCATCTTAACTAGCGTTGTATTGTTATGGGCATGGGTATCACTCACTATCAGGTGAACGATTTGCTCGTCTCGTTGGCAAGTTCAATAAAAAAATATGCTTCTGGGAACAATTCACAGTTACGGGATTTTCATTTAATGATCCCTTCGGTGTGTGACTATCCCTTTCTTCCATTTGATGTTAATTATCCTTACAGAACAATTATCATCATACTCTACGTGACTAGGTCAATAAATGCTTTGCTTTCATAGTATTTTCAATATTTATATTTTAGCCGTTAGTTAATTTTGATCGTCTCGTCTAGGACCTTACTCTACGT